>QVOB01013096.1:0-68994 GCA_014839585.1 Pseudomyrmex concolor
CGCTGTCTTTAATGAGCGCACCGAAAGATCCGCGGCGAATAGCGGAAAGTAAAACCTCAACCTGAGGATCGTTTATCGTCGAAGAATCGCCGCAGAAAGCGAGCGAGAGATTTGCTCCTATTATATGTATTAGCCTCGCTTTCGCAATTCGGCGTTGCTGCGAGGTTTCTCCGTCTCGTCCTCGGATTTCTAACAGCTCCGGGAAACCGAGTTTCTCGGCGACGAACGACACGAGAAGGATCGCGCAAGTCGTCGTCGTCGTCATCTTTTTGTCGGCAAATCGTGTGCATATCGTCGTTTGTGCTCGAGTGACTTCAATCGGACGAACGAAAAAACTGATTCCCGATACTCGACAGATGAGCTGCGTCATTGGAAAACGTTTCGCGGTTTCTCGCGATTGTCAGTATCGGACTCAACATTGTTGATGGATTCTATCACAAGAAATAGTAAATCTTTCATGTAGAAAAGTGGTATCAACGATGTATACCGGGTGAAAAGATTAACGACAAAATATTGCGTGTTATATCGACGCGAAAATTTCCACGAAAAGCAATGTTCTATATTTGTGATTGGTGAAAGTGCCAATAATCAGACTACTGCGACCACTTAAGCTGTCGATCGTTCGATCGTGCTGATCGCGCCGATTTCTTGGTATCGAGACGTTTCGCCGGAACGCACACGTATCGCGAATTTATCTTACTTCCACCTAGGCGAGACATGAATTTGAAGTCACTTGCGTTTTCTCTCTTGTGCGAGTTAACTTTTTCTTTTTTTCTCTCTTTGAGAAATCGTCTCAGTACACATAGAATGCAGGAAAACAAGCCATTTGTTGAATTATTAAGCGTTTAATTGTCAACGCGAAGTCGCCAGAATCGGAGAAATCCATGTATGCATTTCTTTGCACAATTCGCGAATTATAATCATGATACCACACACAAGCAAAATTAACGATTATATTAAACACACATGACATATGCCGCTGGGCCTCTTATATTATAACTGCATAATTGCGCCTGATGAATTGATGATTATGCGGTTTTGAGCAGGAAAAGAATAACCGATCAAATCCGTGTTAGTTTCCATTACATCATTAAAACTATCTTTGTCTATCACAAAATCTTTCCACATCTATTCGAGTTAAAAATAAAGAATCAGCATGCTTGGTTAGTATAACAATACAACGGCAACTAAAATGTTTCCGTAACGTTACGTGCGGTCGCCGCGTACCCTATTTGCGGCTCTCGGATTTTTGTGGCGTGCGAGGCACGAACTGTTTCCCGTTCAACAAAAGAATATGTTACCCAACTGTGTAGATTCATTAAGGTAACGGACGATGTCAACAGGTACCTACGCATATACAATTAATTCGCGGGAAAACTGCCGCAATTTTGAATTCAACACTTTCTTAGCGGTCGACGCGTTTTTTCGCACGAGCGAACGACTAAAGAGATTTTCAGCGAAAATTCTCGCGCAAGGCCACATTCAGAACACCGTGCATAGGCAAACACAATTCACTTTTTGTTGTTGTTAATTTTGTACTGTCTATAAGTTATAAGTGCCTTCACACGCGCGCGTGAATCGCAACAATGAACCATCGTAGATCATATCGATGTTCTGCTTTTTTGCGTTAACTACGGTTAATTTGATGTAAATCACAGGATAATGAGCCGGTTTTAGAACGTCGCGCGTGAGTCACAATTCACAATTAACGTTTTAAACGTAAAAGGCATAATGGACTTATTATAAGTTTGATGTCTTACGGCGATAGAAACGGCGGAAGTAAAATAAATATATGTTATATTATATGTTATATTATTGTAGTTAAATTAATTTAAATGACCTGATATAATTATATTATAAATGAATGTAGTATATAGTAAAATAAATATATTATTATACTCGATAATAACAATTTGTATCATTTATGAGTAATGGAGATAGTTAATTTTGTATGAAAGATTAATACGACAATATGTAGAATAATTATATGATTTGAATAATTTTCTGTGTAAGATTCAAAAACAGAAATAAATATTTATTTAATTATGTAATATTATATATATCTCGTTTACAAAATCTATTTAAAAACTATTTTTAAAAAATAATAAGTAAAGTATTTATTAAATAAAAATTTTTAAATCTATGACAAAAGCAATTTACAAATAATAAAAAGAAATGCAACACGGAAAATATATAAAATTTTAATAAGAAAATTAACGCAGAAAATTGTTTGAGTTTAGTAAAATTAACACTTGAAGAAACAAGTCGAATAATTTGGCACATACCAGCAGTATAATCCTCATGGTGCACGCGTCGCTAACGAAGAGGGGAGGTAATACTTGTCGGGGAACGGTCCTCCGTGAGTTTCACTGAGAGAGTGCAGTCGTATAGTACTGTGCTCGTTCCTTTATAATCTTATACGAAGACTTTTGCTTATAGTGGGGGACCACGTCGTCGAATAGTGACTACGTCGTCTTCAACACCCGCGAATTAGATTCCGGGTGTACACAAGCGGGCCCTTGTGCCATTGTCAGATCCTGCTCGTAATTACGTACACAATGATGATTGTTCTTATGTGTAGGACACATCGATCTCTGAGGATACTGAATGCTCACATCGAGCAGGGTCGTGAGAACCATTTCTACATGTACACGTAGACCACGCTTCATCAAGTTATGTCCCGTGTCAAATTAGATTGTCAGTGTATGATATGGAAAAGCATCTGGTGTAAGATAATAGTGCCCTCGGGATATTTGGCACTAATTACTAACGCACAGATATATTAATTGCTCTCTAAAATAATCTCTAAAATACAATCAATACAATCTTAAAATACAATCGTAGAGACGGTTCATAGACATACAAAAGTTGTTAAATAATTTTGTTTTAATTGCCTAAGAAACTAAACGTTGTGTTAGTGGATAATAAAGTTCATTTCTTTATTGATAATGCTTGATCACCTAAGTTTTATTATCAATTGAAGTATTGTCTAATTATATCACAGAGTGCGTGCAAGTAACATGCATTGTGTGAAAGCGCGTAGTGGATTAGTACAAAAGTTTAGATCGGACGATAAGATCGAGCAGGGTCGTGAGAAAAATTTATATACGTGGGCGAATATAATCGAGATACATTCATGACTGATACACGTTACGTAGAAATCGTTTAGCACTTTGGCACATTGAAGTTGAGGCACTAACAGATGTTTATACTAAATTAGACTGTGTCTTAACGCCACGATAGAAAAGTGAAAAACTGTTGTATTGCCGTCTTGTTCGCTGAAGTTTTGTGGAAGAAAGATCTCAAGTTTCCGTTCTAAGTATCTTAATTTTCTCTTGAGATTGAATGAAAAAAAAGCGGTACACAATTTTCAGCTACTATGTCACGTATTTTACAGTGTAGCAAATGCTGATAATGATATTGGCAGAAATGATCTTGCTACGTTGATTTTACCGAATTGTGTGTATGACGAGCACACACGTGCGCACCGTCCAGGAGAAGAAAGTGATAGAAAGAACGTGTGGAGTAGTTAAGACCGTGACTATAACGTCTCCGGTGCCGCGAGAACGATGTATATTAATTTGGGAGAGTTGCAGGGTAATTGATGTTCCTATTTCTTACCATAGTTGTGGAACATTCACGCGATCTGTGTGTACATACAGTCTAGAAGACGTCGGCCGCGCTTTCGCTCGTTGTGTATTATGGACGGAAGAGCACTTAGGCGTAATCGGTATAGCCATCGATTCGATGTTCTGTTAGCTTGTCGAAATAAGGAAGACAGCTATATATATGTATATACGTATATACGTATATAGTCACTGCTTCAAAAATTTGGGTCATTTATGAATTCATCTCTATTCGAACACTTTCTGAAAATTGATATGAATTTTCTTATGCAACCGATATATTAATTATAGTAACTGCATTCTTATATATATATACAATATATAATTACATAGTATGAAACAAGAGTTTGTACATATTTCAATATTGAGGAAATCACTGACTTTCGCGATACAAATAATTTCTGTAATGGCTCTCAGATTTCTATAAAATTATCATAGAATTCTCGGTAGCGACGTGCACCAGCAATGTGCACCTTGTTCCGTTCCGAGAGTGATCGCGAAGCCGGTTTCTCGGAAGAAACCGCGATCGCTCACTTTCATTAGGTCGGATGGAAGTGTATTCCCTCTCGGTATCATCAATGAAGAGAAGAGGCGAATGGATGAGTGATTCCCTCGCGTCGCCACCGGCATCACGTCGAAGGTATAACACGATGTTATTATTTCTTGAAACATCGATTCATCTCTTCGTGAGGATCAGAACGCTCAAACAGAGGCACGTGCCTAGACACTCGGTTCATTATCATTGCTGCGGCATTTTCTGCCGTGTGTTCACCTGATCGTTGTGGCTTTGATATGACCTAGCGACGTACAATGTTGTGACGGGAAGGAATTGTGATGTGTAACTTGATTATGTTCCGAATTTTTACATTATTTTGCAACATAGTTCATTATCAATGCTGCTATATTTCTTGACGTGATCATAAGCGAATTCCACGCTGTTCAGCTGACCGTCTTAAAACTTTCGAAGGGGAAAGTTATTTTCACGAAGCTATTTTCACACTCGCAGAGATCCGACCTAAGTGTTTATAGGTGCGTTACATATCTTTCTTTCGTTATCCGTCGTAACTCGCGTGCTGCTCATATTTAATCAGTTTTATTTCTGGTATTACGTAAAATTTTAGAACGGATACTATCATTTCTCGTTACGCATAGACGTGGAATGTACGTATTAATTATAATGTGGACAATTACGAAACGTTTCTCCACTAGTCAAATTATTTGTAAAATGTGCAGAAAAATTGCTTACTTAACAAAGAAAGTATATTTTCTAGTAAAAATTAAAAAAGTTAGAAATGACTAATCAAAGAGATTCTAAACTTGATAAACATTCTGCGTTTATCGAATCAAATAAAATAATAATTGAGAAAAATTAAATTGCTTCTTCTACGAATTTTCATCGAGCATGTCTTGATGAAAAGTCACGATCGCTTGCATCAACGTTATCGTAGACTTCATGTAACTTTGAGCATAAATTTAACCGAAATAGGTGAAGCGTTTGTCAGCCTGTTGTCTAATGTTGAAATCTCACAGAACGTTTTACGTGACTTGCCTAGCTGACACAAGTGTCAACGGTCCGTTACGAGCAGCATGTACAATTTCGTGAGCCACACGTGATTCAGCTACATTATGAATTTCACAGCAATAGTAGTTAGTATGATGTCGAATCAGTACCGTTATCGCCAGGCGATATTTTATCTTTAGTGTAAATAAGACTAATTAGGATTCAAAAAACAAATAAGATTGCGGTAATTAGCAATGTCTCGTTAAACGCTTTCTACGGAACGATTGTCACATTGCGATAAAATCGTATATGTTATATTGCGCAAATATCGCATCTTTGTCAATACCAGATTATTGTATCCGCGACACGACAGCACGGCGCCTCTTTGCACACGAGAAGGTCAACGCACATGAAGTAATGTTGTCCACCTTGCACTAAGGTGTGTATTATGACGCGATTGTCTGGCGCGATGCCAAAGTACTCGTTGCAACTTATTCTGTAATCGCGAACACGGTGTTTATACTAATGCACGGCGCCCTTCGATTATAAGTGGATGCGCGCGTTTGTGAATTTTTATCTTGCAAATCGCAGTACGTGATAGGAAAGAAAAAGAGAGTATTTGTTATGCGCCCCTTAACAAAGCGGCTCTTGAAATATACAATGCCAAAAGTATAAATAATGCAAGCAAGATTATGCGCGACGTGTTAAAGGAACAAAATAATAAATAACGCTGCAAAAATTACATAAATATAGGACACACGCAAAGTTGCAGATTATATAATACGCAAATAATTGCAATAGATAAAAAACTGTCTATGTACATAGCGTGCAGTCATTTCTTGTCACTTTGTTGCGAAAGATACAGGAAGTAGAATGGCACTTAGAAATTGCGGGGCCAGCAAGGTCGCACATTAACGAGAGTTTAGAATACTTCGTAATTCGCGTAACACACGCGCGAATTTTGCGTTGAACCGGATGCTGAAAACTTGTGGAGATAGAAAAATAAATGGCGCCGCCGGCTTGTTTACCTTGAGGCTTTCTGAAAACGAAAGTAGAACTCCTTTGTTCGATGCAACAAGTCTCTCTCTTTCTTTCTCTCTTTCTTTATCTTTCTTTATCTTTTTCTTTTTCTCTCTCTTTTTCTCTCGATTCCGACAATATTTCAAGAATTATTGTCAAATTGTCATCGTGACGAAATTCTGGGGAAACCGCGGGCCAACTCGTATGCAACAAACAAGATGTGGGAACTTGCGATTTTGGCAACCCGAAAACACAAAAGATAAAAGTCACAAATGCTGCGCGATGCAAAAATTTATCCGGTGAGAAATCCAGCTGGTCTCTTTACTCGTGATTCGCATTTCGCAATCTTTGGAGACTGAGAGAAAAAGATAAGATCGTGATCGCACGCAGCCATTTCTTTCACTATGTAACTTTGGTTGCCGTTACATCAGGCGTTTTGTTCATCTATCTCATAAAATATTGCGACAGAAAGTTTTATTCTTAAATAAAAACTTGTGTGAATCTTCAAGAATGAGAAATTATTGTTTGACTAAATGTTGTATTCAAATAATCGTCGTATTTTGTAAATCTCTCATATGCTTGCGCGTAAAAATCTTTAAGAGTTTAGTTTTTTATATAATTACTTAATTCACAGAATAAAAAATTGTATAATAAACATATCAAAGTTAAATAAATAATTCTTATTTGATGAATAACTAATTAAATTCATATTGCCAATTATATATCGTTGTATATAGCCTAAACTTACTTAACTGTTTGTTCATAAATGTGTGGAAAAATTTAGTAGGTAAGTAAGAAGAATCAGAAAATTTGATTATGTCAGAAGTTTATGCGTTGTTTAAATAAATATTGAGTAAAATGTATATAGTATTGGTCTCATTTTTATTCCACTCAAATTACAATAATCTTACAATAATCTAATAATAGTACGCTTGTTCAGTTTACATCAGTTCTCGCGAGACACTGTGATAAAATCTTTGTAAGTACTCCAATAGCAAGATCTTAAGACGAGCTATATTTTTGAAATAAATATGAATATGGATATTTACTGAAGGGAGAGATTATATTTTTTATTTACACTCTTTTTACAAAACGGAGTGTTTATATACAGCTCCTACTATTATCTAATTTTTATTACTTATTACTTGGTGATTCTTTGATGAATTGTGATATGTGTAACAAAACTTTCAAACAATGATTGTTATAAAGATGATTGTAAAAATAATATGATGTTGAATTCCTTAATATAATACATATTTGCATAGTAAAAACACTCGTGAAAATAAAAAATTGTGATTGAAGAAAAGTAACCATGAGCTCAGCATCCTTGGCATCTATTTTACAGTATCTTTAGAAAACATTTTTTATTTGTCTTATTTTATATTGTAAAGTTTCAAGTTTTATATACAGAAATACAATAAAAACTAAAATTCCACTTCAGTCCATGCATATAATAAGTTAATCTTTATCAGAGAATTTTCTTATACACATTTTATTATTGCTTTATCACAGTTTTGCTCAATTTAGATTGAACGATGCGTGTAACAGATGAGATCCATCGTTTTTGCTTTATGTTTAGAAAATATATTTGCAATTGTTAATTAAATAAAACACAATATACATCATTAGTGTAAAGAACTCATATTGCATGGACAAAATGGAATTTTCGTAATTTATGAGTTTAATTACCAATTCTTGTAGTTCTCGATCCTTAACTACAATGGACGGCCTATTCGAGACGATCATCAATTACAAAGCCGCTCATTTCGAGTATAAAGCGGGTCACGCCGCGATCAGGACTAAACTAGTCGTCGAGACGTTCCATTCAGGAATAGAATAGAAGACCAACACGCAACTGAGACACAGATGAGCTTGAAATCAATTATGATAAAATTGTTATAAATATATAGTAAATCCATAATCTAAAAAGTAACATAATTTAAATCTTTACTTCAAAACGCGTTAGAAGTTAACTTTTTATTGAGTAATTAAAAATTTTGTTCTAGTCATAATAATTGATTCCAAACTCTTCTATTGTCCGAGGCAAGACTAGATAGCCTAGTAATAGCCGAAGCTGATGTCATGAAGCGGCGGCGCTACTCCTTGTGGTAGAGCATAGTCCCTGGCAAGCTGATCCAGGATGCCACCACCACTGCGAGGCTGCGGCTGGGAACGGCGTTCCTGAGGTGGCGCCGGACCGAACTGAGCCGGTCCCTGATTGTAAAGTTGCGAGACCGGCGCGAGTTCATCGTAGACCGGTCTCTGCTGCAGTATTGGGGACTGTTGAGGTGCCGGGGCAGCGGCAGCGGTTGGAGTAAAAATAGGCGGTTTTGGAACAGCAGGTCTGCTCGGAGCTACTTGAGCGGGCGCGTACACAGCTTGTGTGTGCGTTTGTTGAGGCGGCTGATAAGCTGGACGAGCTGCCTGTTGCTGCTGTCGCTGATACTCTTCGTAAGCCTGCTGTTCGAGAGCCTCCTTGCTGGTGGTCTCGTCAACCAGAGTTGGCGGAGCGACTGTGATACCTTCACCGGCCGGCTGGAAGCCATACTGATTCGCACCGTATTCGACTATGCGAACCTTGCCGGTATCGTCGACGAAACCGTACTTGCCTTTCACGTCACCGGTCGGCAACTTGGTCTCGATCTTGAACGAGCCGTCCGCGCCTTCGAAACCGTATGTATATGAACCGTCTTCATTGTGACGATTGATCTGCTTTAAAATCGCCACCGGCGTTGGTTTTGGAGCCGCCGCCTGACGGTCCGGTACATCGTTTGGCGCGTAACTACGTTGGGTCGGCTGACTTGGCCGTTGAGAGTCATACTGGGCGTAGTCATCGACGTAATTGCTGCCAGGTTGCTGGTATTGCGCCGATACCGCCAGCAGCGCGGTAAATAGCGTTGCTACCTGAAATAGAGAAGTATGTCAATTCGGTGCTTCTGGCGATAAATTGTCGATTATTCAAACGTGTTCGAAATACATGCTAGAAGAGAAAACTTTGAAGAAAAAACAATATAATAAATATACCTAACAATATAATAAATATCAAATATAAATTAATATTCTTTTAATTTCTTGACATAAAACTGAGAAAAATTATCGGAATTACTCTAAGTAGTAGTTAGACTAGCAATAATTGAATGTTTTACGGCTTCTCTTTAGTGACGCTAGATTTATTAACTTTTACGTGTCACGGGCGACTGCAACAGTTCCCGTTAGAGTTTTTACATACATAAAAGAGAACGTCAAGGCTCATTGTAAGTTTAATTTTTTGGCGCGAAGTGTACAAGTGGTGTCACGAAATTATAAACCGTTACTTTCTCACCTCCGCTCTTTCGTCAAATGTGACTTCGTCAAACGTAAGGTCGCGCGTAAACTTAAACTATTCAGTGCAGAAACCTTAACCAGAAGTGATAGTGTTGCGACACGATCGGGAATTAACCGCAATGCCGGATTCCACAATCATTGCGACAGAATTGCATGCAAACGGGTCTTGAGTTGCATATGCACGCGGATATGGAAATATAATCGATATAAATCATGCGTATTATCAATTACGAGCGCCCACGCGTGACCGTGCATGCTCCTCGTTCATTCCTGTGCTCGATTATAAGCGTATGATGATTCTAAAACTATCAAGAATAATTAATTTAATTTACATAGTATGCTTCCGGTAATTCTGATTGAGCGAGCGTGAAATGCCGAGAAGAAGTTGAATCGAATTCAATATATAAGCAACTCTGAATTAACTGTTAATGAACTTTCTATCTCTTGGAAGAATTATACATATATGCGCTTTTACTGTGTACTTATGTCATTAGTAATTATGTTTTGTCAATCGAGTAGCTATTGCTACTCATGCAAGTATCTTTATATTTGTTCAATTTATAGATTCTTTATATCTTTTTATGTACTTATCTTATACTCTCTTATCTCACATCTGTTCCTAACAAGTTTAAGCGTGCAAATAAACTTCTTTATTTAATTTTTTGCAAAAGAAGAATATTTTGAGGTCAAAATATTTTTTATATTTTTTTTATATTTTTCAGAAAAACGAACAGACAAATGTTTGTCTCTTGCTACAAACAAGATTAGTTTGCCTTGTATGGCACAGCAAGAAGTTAATTAACTTAACCACGGTTAACCGAGACTGGTGTAATAATCGGTTTCCAGAACCATACATACTCTTGCCAAGCACGCGATCGCGCGCGAACATAATAACAAATTATATAATCGTCTTTCCTCGATCGTGGGCGAATGCGCGATGTAAAAATAAACTAGTGCGTTATAATAGGTGAAACCTTAATACAATTTTCAACAACGCGAAAGAAAGTAGGAAACGAGATCACGAAAGTTACACAACCTAGTCTGCGCATTAATGCGATCGTTTTACTTCTTACTGTGGATTTAACAACGGTTTCGATGACCGGTAATTAGAGTCATAATTCTCAAATGAAAAAAAAACGAAATAAAATGAATTGAGGCAAAACTTTAGAAATTAACTGCAAGAAACATCTGTAAAATCTCGATTTTGAAAATCTTCAGATTTAAATAGCGTTTTCCAACAGACGTAGAACTTGATATAATTCTCGCAATAAACTGTGACACAAATTTTTATCGCAATAAATATTTTGTACCATTTCATTGTGACAACTTTTGCAAACATAAAGAATAAAAATCAAGAAGTTTATAAACTTGTGAATTAATAGAACCATATAGTTGATAAGCGTATTCACAATACGAATATGCACTGGTCACAGCCACAATCACATCACACGCGTTCTCGCGCTTACGTTCGCAAGAAGTTTTCGCAAAGATCCACGATGAGCGAAAACTATTCTGACGAGAACAATGAACGGAGATAATGATGCACTCAAATACATACCGTCGCGAGGTTGTGCATCATGTGTTTTTTGGCGATCGGTGGTTGTGTTAGTGTGTGTGAATGTAAGTAGACAGCGAGGCTAGAGTACCAGCGATTGCTCGAACTGAGGCCCTCATATACCTTACTAAGGCTCTCTCCCCGCTCCCGTCCTCTGCACTCCTGTTTGCTCCGGGGGACTTTCACTATCTATTCGACTCCCGTATGTACGTACGGTCGCCTTGTCTCTCGTTTACAGCACCTTATATTCCCTAAATATTCTTCACCAGCCCTGTCCCGGTTTCTTGGAAATCTGGAAAATCACGCTCGATCGCTAGTTCGATCGATTTGCGAATCAATCAGATTGATTTCGTCGAATTAAGAATATTATCGCTTTAAAATACTATCGTTTCTATAGTCTTCTATTGCACGCTATTGAACATATAAATGCCGAATTATTGAGACGCAAATAAATAATTTCTTTTGCTTAACGGCGTCTTTTCCAGCTGATAAACAGACTCGAATTTCAATTAGAAATTGGCAGCCGATCATATGTAACCCGTCTCGACGAAAAAGGTTTTGTGAAACTGGTGTGCCGAGTTTTCTAAGGTGGGATATTATGTAAAACTGGTGATACAGATTGAGGCTACAAAAGAGAAACCACAAGAGAGAAGCCAACGGTTCAAATAATTTGACGAGTGCACTCGTTCTTATCAGTGATTACCGTCTTCTCTCCCAATTGCGGAATAATCTACAAAAAAAGAATACTATTTTATCTACGCCACTATCGCTCAGTTTTTCCTTGCAATCGAGATATTTTAAATCCAATATTAGACCACTAACTTGACGGGTTCTGCAACTCTCATGTCACGCATGCAAGTCACATACTTTCGTTTATACACCCAAAAATCAATTCGCTATCACGTTATATATAAGTTGAAGTAAATTAGTTTACTTCTGCTTGTTAAAATATTCGAGATTATAGTGCTTCAACAAAATTACAAATATTACGTTTATAATTCTGAAGTTATGTTTATAATTCTATAAAAAGAAATTTATTAGAGCAAGAATTACATTATTACTGTCGCAAGACAGCTAATATTCTATGTGATTATTAAATGACGCGTGCTTGATCATCAGCCATTAAAATTAATAAGCATTAAGATTCCTTACTTACTATGTTATTGAAAGCATTTTCTGCAAACGCCTAAATTATACAAGACCGTTCATCGAAAGATCAAACTCAATCGACCGCGATTCGAAGTATCGAGTTTTACGTAATATTGATCTCAACAATGACTTGCTTCGCGACACTCATTCTTGCTCTTGTTCAAGTAGATAATATAATATCTCGAAAAAGAGAAAGTGTTATATCGCTCCGTTTTGTGTTTATATATGTGTGTATGTATGATTTGTCTTCTCTCTCTCTTTTCCTGCCAAATTTTCTCTTAAAAATCAAGTAAACACGTAAGAATAGAAATTTAGAAGAGAATACTCTTTCGTAAATAATTAACGGTTTTGTAAAAATATTGTATGTTATTTTAAATGACATTTTTCTCTCCAACTCAGTGAAAGTGGAACGAGAGATGCACAGTAATATATGATACTTATATTATTTTGGAATGAATAATTAAATAAAACGTAACGAAACATATTCGGTTTATAAAAAAAGAAAAGAAAGTAGATTTAGAGAATCGTAAAAGACATTTGATTATCATTAAATTCCGCTTAATTTCCGAAAATACAGAGAAGAGAGAGAAAGAGAGCGGCATTGAGCGCCTTAAAATATAACAGCATAACTCCTATTCGTCTCCTTGAAACTGACTGAAGCAAGGTTGAGCAGCGATTCGGTAAAATGGAGTACGGCCTTTACAAAAGCCGGTTGGTCACTCATGATGTTTTCTCCGAGATTTACGAAACGCGCTGCGGATCGTGTAGGTTCCGCATATGAAATTATCCGGTGGATCGACAGTTTGCAACTTTCTATCTGCATAGTAGACAACTGGCTACTTAACCAATCGACCGATATTTCTTTCTCTCGATTTGTTGGTCAATTTTCCTTACCGCGCCAATTAATATCGATAACGTGTCGACAGTCGTTGCTATATTTGGCGACATTTTATTATGATGTTTTTAGAATAAAAAAAAAGAGATAGAAAACATTTTTTAATTCTCATGTCTGCAAATGTAACTGTGTCCTCGAGGCCTATGTAGTGTGGCTTAACGATGTTCTCCACCGGGCGTATACTCTATAATTAAGATCCGCGCTAATTGCTTAGAAGCGACCCAGATTATGTTCACTGTTTTGTTTCATCAAAGATCTGTCTGATGCAGCGTAGTGCAATGCCACTCGGTGAAAGGAAGAGCGGTCAATTTCGCTTAACCATCAAAAGGCAAGGTGATCCTTAATCTTTTAAAGAATGGAATAGCTCAATCGCCAAGTTTATCTCCGATCATAGTAACAATATTTTATTTCAAATTAATCGATAGTATATTAGCAATTATGTATGCAAAACAAATATCTTTGTATTTTGTTATAAAGTATGCAAGGTTTTGTACGACAATCGATAGCTTAGCCTTTCACGAGTCATTCTCTTCGGAAACCATCGCGGCGCCGTCAGCCCTGACATTTACTAATATAGATCATCTCAGATCGAATTAGTTCCTTGATATGCGCTTGTAAGACGTCCAGCAATGCTGTTTTCTCTTGCATATTGCACACTGCGTGTTCTCCTATTTTTATTATGTAACTATCACGGGCGTTGCTGCAACAAGCATTCTTTCTACAAATCTAATAATAAGACACCTATTATTGATCTTAATTGTTACAAATGTCTTCGATTATTAAGTTCATACAACTTTCTCGCATTTCAACAATTGTTGACTTTCTAAAAAATCAAATTTCTGTTTTTTTTTTTACTAAGCAAAATGTCGAATTGTGACTTAATGTTAAAACGCTTTCTATTTTTGTGCAACAATCAGACCGATTGCCAAGCACCTAACGACAACTCGATCGTATTGCTCACGTTGAAACTGGAACTCCAATGCAAAAACTCGAAAGTGTGGTCGTAGGTAAAGAGAAGGGTGACGTGATTAGCGCTTTGATTATCTGAAACGCAAAAGTCGTTCTATATATCGTCATGACACGTGCGCGCGTTCGGAGAAAGATCAATATGGATACGATTACGTACAATTTTATTACGTATACAAGTTCATCTTATAATTAGTCATGTTTTATATAAATTTTTATGTAACTTATTAAAAAGAATATTCAATGTATTCTAATTAAGATAAGTCTAAACCTTTTACAAATATCTTTCTTATGTTAATTACGTTTTATATCTTCTTTAATATGAGAAGCAAGCGTAAATAAACAGCGTTCTCTTACATTGCAATCAATCGTAAATTTATAATAATTTATTGAAAGCCATGTCTGTGAAGTTTTAATTTCACGCATAAATCCCGTTGATATCGATTATTTACATATAGCACCATGGATGTTAATTGGTTCTAATTTTTATATGATTCATAAAATTTAGCGCACATATATATGTATATATATAAAATATATACAAATAAAATGTATCTACAGATGAAAAGATAGATCAACACTTTGTATTTTAAAAAGACATTATTATTGTGATATAATATTATATCATGTTTTAATAGAAGAGATACAAATGTCTTTTTCGCTCACCTTAGAGAATCGAACCGTTTGATAATTACGTGGTTGCAACAAAAAGAGGAAAGTTATACGTGTTCATTACGCCGGCAAAGGAAAGCAAGTTCTGTACCGACATCTGGCTCACCAGACCGTCGCACCACGCCTTGCATCAGAATGTCTCGAGAGTGAACGCGGAATCGCGGCACCGCGTGCATGCGTATCGCATCGCACAATAAAATGCATATCGAAAACAAGGAAATAAAACCTCCGGCTGTTATTGGAGTCAACAACTCATTATGCATAATATATGCTCGTGTTTTCTTTTCAAGGAGTCTCGTGCTGTTGATCAGTATCAAGCATCATTATGAGTCATCTATATGCATTTGTTTGATGCAATATGTTACTTTTAATATCGTTTGATGTTGCATAATATACACAAATTACTGCAAGTTTTCATTTTTTTACAAGTCAGTGCATATATATTTATAATTTAATACATGTTCTGTTGTTATTGTTTTTTCTTGAATCATACACAGTATTATTTTGGTAATTAGAATAATCTCTCTTCCAAAATTATACTGTTTATACTGAAAGTTTAGGAAGCTATCGAGATTCAAGGAGATAACTTAATACATGTATGCTCGATTGGGCAGTAGATCGATCGTACATAGCAAGATTGAGTAGATCACATTGTGAAAGGTGGACTTGGGCGGTGGTCCGGCAGCACTCTCTACGTATCACGTATGCGCAACGTGTACCTCCATGCGTGCAGTTTCGGATCCCAGAAGCTAAAACGCGATCGGGTGACGCGAGTCGGCAGTTCCTGTTATACCTACGTAGACATTCACGAAATACAGTTGTCGTCATTGAATATGTAATATCATACAACAATAGTATAATACACACACATTTTTTATGTGTGTCGTATGTTTTATTATAAATATATCTTAATACATATACGTAGGATATAGATAATTACACATCCTTTTTTCGTATTATAACAAACATAAAGCACGTTTTCATTTTTATGAAACAACGTTGTAGCATTAAAATCTAAGTTTTTCTACTTGTCTACATATAATAGTAATAATAATTTTAGAAACATGGTGGAAATCTTTGCCAACATTAAGATACAAAAACCATTTGATAACAAATTCAGTCTGTAGCAATTCATGGAGATACAAAGTTTTGCTATTCGTAAAAATGAATTGCGGTAACACTTACAAGTGATTTTTTTTCAGATATTACATAATGAAACAAGATTGCGGATAAAATTCTTGGGTGTGTCAAATACAGCTTGACGGCGTTCCTTGTGCGCGAGAAAAAAATGTTAACTGCGTTTATCGCTTTTAAGTAGAGAGATCTGGATCTTCATTAGCACGCGCAATTGGGATTTGCTGTCAAATATTTGCATTGACCGTATAAGTTATTATATATTAAATAACATCATCGCAAAGTCAAACCAAATTATAACAATGACATGTTCTTCAGCTCAACAAAGCAAGTATACGATCTCGCGGTTATTCTACTTTTTAAGTGTAATTCATGGACACAATTTTAGATCTTCTTAACTGTAGACGCCACATAAATTAATTCTAGATAATACGTGTTATTACATAAAAAGTAAAAAAAATATGTGCGCAAGAAATAAACAAATGATAAAAGAAGTACATTTTAATAAGTGAGGTAGAAGAAACCTTAAAGCAAAATACGCAAAGGAACGTAGAACATTTTATGTCATTGAGAACTTGCGAGGAAAAGAAAAGTGCGATCTCAATTATTTCCAAAAGAATATCTATAAATAATGACATATATACACGCAAAATGATTAAAATTTCTTTTTTTTCTTCTATCGTTTGTAATTAACCGTGTAGGACGCCAGCCCGGTATTGACGTCGAGATTGGTCGCGATGTGTCCTTGAGGACCGGCCGGAATCGCGGGCGAGGGATATGCAGACTTTAGCTGCTGGCCTTGATATTGCTGTTGATATTGCGATCGATACTGCGGCTCATATTCCGGCTGAAATCGCGGTCTTAGTGGCTGATAAGTGACAGGTGAATTATGTCTGAAAAATCAAAGAATTGAGTTAATCGACTTGATTCCATTCTCCAAAGCGCAACGCCATGACCGATTCTCAAGTCAAGTTGAGCAAGTCACGATCTCTCCACTTTCGAGTGATTCGCTTGACATTTAGTCAGTTGGTTATCTCGCTGCATTCTCTGCAGAAGAATCGATTTTCTTGCGCGCACTTTAATCGAGTGAAAAATTAAAAAAAATCTTGGTAATCGATCAAATAAGAGATAAAAACCTCGAACTACTATTTAAATAATTTCTTAACTGCTAAAGTTTTAGAAATATGTTCTAATACAAAGTTAAATTATTCAGTTATCTCAAACTTAAAAAGATATTATAATTACAATAAAAATTGATAATTTCTGAAGAATGTGTACATGTTCATCAAAACTTACCTTAGTTGATTATGAACAATCGGCGTTGGTGACGGCGCGATATGCTGCGGTGGATTGTAGGCAACGGGTTGTCGTCCGTGTTTGGGCAACGATTCGTAACGTTCTCCGTTGGTGTAACGCGGATCGGTATGATAAATCGATGGATCCTCACGATACTGTCCGTCGTCCTCGAGCTCATTCGCGCCGACGATGCTGTTACCAGTCAAGGTTGGCGGGGGCACGTTTATCCCAGGACCGACCGGCTCGAAGCCACGCCTGGACGCGCCGTATTCGATCTCGCGCACGTTGCCAGTGTCGTCCACGAAACCGTACTTGCCGTAAACCTCACCGTTCGGATACTTGGATTCGATCTTATACGAGCCGTCCGCCGCTTCATAACCGTAACTGTAGCTTCCGTCCTCGTTATGTCTGTCGGACAAAGAAACAATTATTATTAACTTTAGAAGATCGATCTTTCTATGTTTATTTGTTAGGCAAAATAAATTTGGACAGTAGATAAGTGCATAATTATAAAAATCTTGTTGTTATTTGTATGATAAGAGAAATGAGACAAATATAGTTTAATCAATAACAAAAATTTAAAATTTTGTCATATGTCTTAACGTAAAGATATTCGAAGATATGTTGGATTATTTTTATGCAATTACGTAAAGTTTATCTTATGTACTTACTTGTTTATCTGTTTCAGAATAGGCACCGGTGTGGTTATAGGATATGGTTGATTGTGTTGAGTGACCGCAAGGCCGCAGCAAAATAAGACACACAGCATCTGGTGTCACAGAAATTTACACAAAAACATTGGCATCACTTTCTAGTGGTCCCGTACGCATATTCAACGAAATTTCAGATGTTCAGAATGGCGCGACGATTATACGCTGTCTTTTGCTGTTATCGAGTAACAATAACTTTCCGCGTATTTCCGTTTTTCTAATGAGCACAAAACTATGTGAAAAGCATACGTCGTTTGGTGCATTCAACTCGATTCTTCGAGAAAACAAAAATACAAATGTTGCTTTGTTCTTGCGTGTCCATAATGACGAAGTGTGCTAGAATGTAACTAGCGTTTCTATTTTATTTATAGAAATTCTAGACGTGTATATAATATTAATTTTACATGTATATAATATTGTACACTAATTAAATATTTTGACATTGCTATTATTTATCAAAATTAAAAGAATAAAAATTAGTCTCTTGTGTCGGAACTGTTTATTATGTCAATGTTTTCTATAACAAATGAATGAAGCAAAAGAGAAAGAAAAAAATAAAGGTACTGATACTCACGGGAAGACGCATGTCTGCGGTTGTTGATGAGGCAGAAGTGATTGTGTTATAGGATCGCGTTATACTGCGAGCGACTCTACTTATATAGGTCCCCTTCGGGAGCGGCGGGGCCCGCCCATGGACCTCCGCCTCAGCAGCAATCTAGGTACACACCATATAAAGAGACTGAAAATTTCTGTTACATCTTTCAGATTCTTCCAATTTATATTTATAAGATAGTATAATTTTATTCATCAAATTCAAACGCATCATGTAATAAATGAACACCGGTAGCAACAGCAAAATCACTAATCGTATCTTATATTTAATACTAATACATGTAAGGTACTATTACAAAATTATTTGAAGAACACCGTCCGTCTTTTTTACACATTTTGAATATAAACCAGTTTCTGTTTGTCCTTTCAAAATGATGTAACAAAAAACAAGGTATAGTTATTATGTCTGCATTTCTTTAAAAACTTGTATTTTTTCTACCTTCTTATTTTAAGATTCTTAAACTATGCGAAATAGAGAAAAAACAGATATATTTCATCTTAATAATTTTGTGTTGTTATTTTTAGTCTAAAGATATGAATTGAGAAAATTGCATATTACCTTGTAGAATGCATATTGCGATTGACGATAAGTAATTCCTCGACATTGCTTAACTGACTGGCAGACATGCAAGTATAACGTGGCTTTAATCGAGACAACCTTGACCACGTGAAGTACTCTTGATTTTCAGAAACATAGTACCGAATTTTTATATAATTTTTACATAATTTTTTTCTATATCTAATTATATTTATATTGTATATTTATTAAACTTCAAATATTTTTTCTGAAGTAAAGAGAAAATAAAATTATGTGTAATATCGTAACATTTTGGTTTAAACAATTCCACAAACAACTAGCGTCAGTTATGTAATTATACGAATCGTCAGCTTAACTTTCTCGATCATATAAGAGAACTTCTTGACATTTAGCCTGGCAGTAATAAGGGTGATATGGAATAACGCGGCGCAACATAGTAAAGCCTACTACTTTTTCCGCGTCTTGCAAAGAGTTCACCCGTGAGAATCGCTACGATGTAGAAATAATACGTTGATCTCACAATGGATCTCACGTCGCTAATTATTTTTTAATATCAGTAAACAATAAATCCAATAATCTTTCCAAATTGCTTAGATTTTTATTAAAACTATATATCTCTCTTTTGCTCTCTTTTTATTTCAATTTTTAAAAAACATTATCCACTTTTTACTAAATTTGTTTGCGTTGTCAAAACAACAGATTATTGCAGTGATGTTACAGTTGCAGTTCTCACCAAACATCACGGTGAAAGTATGCAAGGACGGTGCTCTGGAATTTACATTCGAGCAATGAAAAACAAAGCGGGAGAAATTCCAGCAATTGAGTGACAGTCGTAACGAGAGAGTTTATTGCCTGTCCCATTGATCGCATGTCACATTCGTTATCTTTATGCAACTTTGTGTCGTAAGGTATAATTCTTACGCGACAACTCTCGCGACGTGAGTGACCACGTCGATGAAGACAATGAACATCCGCTTTCCGACGAAATCCGATGCGGCATTTTTGCGTAAAGACCGTAAGTAATTTCAATTCCGCCCAGCTATCCGCTCGCAACATATCGATTGATTGCGTACACAACTATTTTATAATAGATTGCATAAATGCGATTTGTATTATTTTCATTGCTTGTAATGTTTTTATAAAAACTTGAAAGTTTATTGGCACTATGCGTAATTTGTTTAACGACTAATTTGATTTTATTATTTTATTTTGGAGACAAAAATACAGTTTTTGGTAGTTATATATGTACGCGCTCGCTCGCTCGCGCGCGCGCGCACACACACACACACACACACACACACACATATATGGACATAGTACAGAATAAAACTATTAAGTTGGCACAATGAAAGTTTATTGTTATACCGTAAGATGCCGACACCATAACGTTCAAGCTAGCTCGAACAAATGTGTGAAAAGTAACGCCTAACTTCAAGCTTTCATTTCAACTTTGCTGCGAAAGATTATCAATCGGTAGGCTCGCTGATAAAATAAAACAGGTTTTATTTCTGCAATAGACAGACATAATTGTAATTAATTTCTTTTTCGTTTTTTTGCTTTGTTACTAATGAAATTATAAAAATGAGAGTATATGTCTTCAGACATTAATCTACTTGTTTGTTTTAATTTATAATTCTTGATTATCCGGTTGCATTCTGAAGTCTTGTGAATTTTTTATACACCCGCTGCGCGCCTTTGCCTCGTTGAGTATGATATACGAAATTGAAGTGTCACATAAAACAGATGAAGCTAACGTATAATGAAAGAGCAATTATCATCTGTGCGCATATTCTGTTTATTTTATCATTACATATCTCTTTGAACAACGTATATTTTGTATATACATGCTTGTTCAGATATCACTGTACCTAATATGCGTCATCGTATCAAAAACTTCAAGCACAGATATACAACTCTGTACACTTTAAAAATGTATTTTGCTCCGAAAGAGAGAATGTATTGCACGCGAAGTGACCGAAGAAAAATAATAACAGTAGTGAACACTCTCGTCGAAAACACTAGATTTTTTTACTTGCTTTGCTGTCAGTGAATTATTTCTACGAAGGAAGAACTAGCTTATTAGTCTCTTTTCACTGTTCATAATTTTTTACAACTGCGATTCTCTTGCTCTCGTAATTCACATTCTACGTTTTAATATCTCGAATCTCGGACACGATTAACATAATTTATTGGATAATAAGTGTGCTCAATTTTTTTAAGTATTATTGCAATATACAAGAATATCATTATTCTGAATAACTACTTTCTTCATATTTTTATAATAACAAAATTGCAGAAATAAACTATATATAATTATTATATCAATGTATAATAAACCAATATGTTAAATATATTAAATTAATAGATGAGTAGATGATAGCATAATTCTAGATGTGATTATGTATGTTTCGTACACTTCTTGCAATGCTGCGACATTGCAGAGAAAAAGAAAATAGCAGTACGCACTTAATTATTATAAGAATTTCGAGTCGATAAGAGAAGACATAACAACGCAACGGCACCCAGTATTGTAATTAACTGCCGGATCGAAGCCATATAATACGGCGTTTCGATTAACATTGTATCAGTTGCATGATTTTACAATAACGAGTCAGGTGTCATTTATTTCTGTATCGTTTGCGACCATCTGCGTTGGTGTTGCTGCTGCTGTGGTATCAGTGGCGTAATTTGCAACCACGCGAGCGTAATGAAAATTTCCGACTGTCAAAGGAGGCTATCTTCAAGGTTTTTGTGACGCAGATAGTACTAACCGGAGCTACGATTACCGTCCAAATAAAGAATAAATCATGACATTGGAGGGAGAGTGCTTTGCGAATCTTCGACCAGTTCGATTTTATTCAAATTATTTCGTCTCAATACATCATCATCGTGCAGCCAATTATTGTTTGTATCGTGCAATATGTATTCCGTTTGTAATTAAGTTACACCTGCGATAAAATGTACGCTGTACTGCCGTGCCGCAAATAAACGACCCTTCGTGAACGCGACGTCGATAATATATCAGCCAAATCGCAAGCGTGTGCGCGAATCGCCAATTAGCGATTGTTGGCCGCCGAAAAAGACGTCACGATGAATCGTGCGAAGGACCACGTACATATATGCATCAAGATATCCGTCTTGGAAAAGAAGAAAAGTAACGCATACTTTATCAAGCGGCTCGTGCGTTTTGCGCCCGTTTCAGATTGCGCACAAACGTACTAGTTATATAAGTATGGTAAGCCTTGAACTTCCTGCTATTGATAAATCAGACCGCTTACGATTCTGATTGCCGCTCGAACACCAATTAGTGATTATTATTAGGTGCTTGAAAAAGCTGCACGAATTTTATTGAGTGAATTATTTTCGAATTTATAAAACACACGACAAGACGATTGGCGCCATTTAAGTTTTGATATCTTTACTTCGCGTTAACGATCGTGCATAGATACAATATATTTGGCAGTAGATTATGCTAATTAATTGCCACGCGCTACCGCCTTCTGCTTACAATCGCTTTCTCAGCGGGTGATCGTCACAATCGCATTCAGAAAGCATTCTATTTTCAGATCGTATTAATTTGATCTTTATAGTCCTTCTTCACAATCTTTTTTTTTTATTAGAAAGTAAATCTATCATCGTAAACATTTCCTTTAGTGGATTAAAGAAAAACGTGATTATCGCCGAATAAATGTGACAAAACTGTCAGTTAAATTAATTGAAAGTGCTTTATTCGGCGTCTTAAGCTCAAAATAAATTGTCTGACCGGCGATTTTATTCAATTCTGTGATATTTCTCAGTAATAAAAAACTATAATATGGAATGAGATAGTCATAGATTTGAGAAACTTGCCGTAGATTTTTTTTCACTTGTAAAAGACTGTCCGGAATCCTGACTGCGAATCCTGACATTGGATTCGCGTTCTGTTTCATGAAATTTCTCATTCATCATTTGTAAACGAGAAATCAAGATAATCCACCAACCTGTCATTTTCAATGTGTTAGATTTTAAATGTGGATTTGTATACATAGGTTGGTAATTGTATATTACTACCAACACATTTTCGTGATTCGCCTGCATATATCTGTTCTTTACTGATATATATTATTATGTGCTAAAGACATATATCACGTTGTACAACGCGCGTACAATGAAGACGAGGAAATATTATTCACTGAAGTAAATAAATATAATGACGCAACATTTTACATCAAAAAAGATTAATGATAAATATAGTTTGTGTCCGAACAAATAAACTACATGCAAATTGAACAAAATTCACATTTATCATCAAATATAAACGCGTTAGAGATATTAGAATATTTTTGACCGTTAAAAAATTCTTTAAAATTAAAATCTGTAAAAAAAATCTTTTTTAAAATATAAACTTGCTTCGTAATTTTATTGAACAAGAATCGACTTCAATTTTTAGAGAATATATTATTCAGGGTCAATGTGATAAGAGTGGGTCACCCTTTATATATAATATCGCACTTTACTATCGTATGCCAAAAGAACGTGAAAGAGGGAATCGTCGAAGAGAAGCATTATGCAAATATACCCGACCTATCGTCGTTGTGCTTCTCAGTGTTGAAAAAGCATCCATAGTGAGTCCGAAAGAAATTCGACTACGGTTGTGTCTGCCCGCCTCGTGTCGGGGTGTAAGTATACCGGTTAGCCTTGCAAAAAATGCAGATCGGCGCGCCTCTTGTAATGACAATTCGAATTATGCGGAACAACGTCAGTCAGACTGAAACTGGATCGGCTACGTCGCAACATCCCTCGATGTATCGTAGCTCGACATGTTAATACTCTTTCGACAAACATAAACATTTGCGGCCAGAAAGACAGGCTGACATTTCTCGTTGTGTCGTATCTTCACATCAAAGTATGCGTTTCCTTAAAAGGTATTTATCCAACAGAACGCAGCAAATCTCGGATTTAATCAACGTTATCTGAACAGATCAGTTACTTTATATCAACATTGTTAGAAATCGAAAGTTTTTATTATTATTTAAGAAAAGGTTTTTGGTTTATTAAATTTTTTATCGCAAAAACATACCTAATAAATTTGAAAGTTTTAAAATTAACAAATCTTCTTGTCAATCAGTTATTCTTGTGTTAAAATGATATACGGAATGATTATGCATATCGATACTATCAGCATAGAGTTGTGAATATTCGATGAAATAACGTTCGCTTCTCAAGCTCATGTATTAGCATATTATACAAACAAGATATTATTTTATTCGAATACTGTGAACCATGTTCGTTATTATCGATCGTGGTTGCGATCTTAATATCGACTTATAATCGAATTTCAAACCAAACTGTTTACGTGATACAGCGTCGTTGCATGAATATGGACTTTCATTTAGAGCGACCTTGCTGCGCGCTTCCCAATCGTCGCGACAAACTCATTCTTATTTATCACCGATGTTTATCGAAATGACAAGGTCGTCGCGAAGCATCTTGCCATTTTTTTTCTGTATTTGTCGATTTTATTAACTGCTCGTGTAAATATATTGCCGAATGAAAGGCTTTTATGATGCGAATGTTAGCACCGCGTCTATTACAGATCTTCGACTGGCAAGTTGCAATCATCTACACATTCTATAACTCGATAAGATAGTATATAGTAATATTTTTTAACTTTTATTACAGAGTGTGACTTGTTTATAAGAGCTTCAACTTTTAAAAATCTTTATTAACTACTAGCTATTCATATAAAAGTTATGTTTCAATGTGCCTTCTCATTTGACTCGCGAACTTTACAAGTATGATTGTTGTTTCAACGATCCACTGAACACGTATACATGGTACCATCTCTCATCCCACAAAGACACAACCACTTGGTGAAACATCGAGCGCCAATCTTAATGTCAATCTCCCAACCAGCTACTGTCTTACGTAGAGACACACACGAAAACATAATGAAAAGTGTCACAGGACTGACCGGTAGAGCTCACGGGGAAAATCCGGTCTTGCATCCCCGCACCGATTAATTTCAAGAATGCACCGCCATTTATAACGAGCCGGCGTTCCGCTCGCTTAATGGTTACAGATAGCCCACGGCTAAAGTTGCTCCGACCTCGTGTGTGCATCGCGTCACCATTTTTCACACACGCCGACGAAGTGCGATGCGTTACTAATAACGTGGGTAGAGATAACCATTTTAACTTCTTCCAACAAAAAGATGATAACTGCAACTAGAATAATGTTTTTTATAAAGTTTAAGTTTATATATCCGACTTATCTAAATCAACACATTTATTGTGACGTTTAATGTCCCTGGCGATTTCAGCTACAAAAACAGCTTAACTTTATGGGTCTATAATACAATAAACTCGAAAGATGTGCAATGTAAAATCGATGTCATACATCAAACTAGTGTTCACAGTTCGGATAGAATGTCTGCGTGCGAGTCAAAATCGCGACAGTAACTAGACGAATCTCCTTTTGCGGAGATCAACGGAGTTTTGCCGGTTCTCGTGAGACAGTAAGTCTAGCGAGACTTAAAGATACATTGTAGTCGCCGCGGAATGCAATTACATCGTTTGTGCGGACGCAAGGAATGCGCCGAGAATAAATAACGAGGTTTTACGGCGCGGAACTGGACCGTGGGCGAGACTGACGGACTCTTGTTCAAACTTTTTGACGACATTGCGCGCCGCATGTTTAAACAAGAAGACACGTTTGTTATTCCTCGTTTAACTCTCGTCCGCGTTCAACATTGCACCAATTAAATGAAACCGTTTCTCATTCGAGTGAAATGCGCTCATGTTTATTTATGTGATATTTATATTACATTCTTATTTTTTTTATATCATTAATTGTGTTAATTTAATCGACAATTATAGTTTGCAACGACGAAGATTGCAACGATTTTTGCAAGGTATCTGAAAGCTTCTCGTGCTTCTTCTTCGAGCACAAGATACGGATGTCCAGGTCCGGTCGTATCTTGACCTTTCGCCGGCAAAATCGCGAAACAATGCCACCGCTTGCTCGGGAACAATGTGAGTGCACCCGCTGTGATAGCGCCGCCTAGGTCGCAGCCGACCTCCGATACAAGATCCGGACCGTCACGTTGCTTGAATTCTCGCAAAAGAAAGACGAGAATAAATACTCGGAATCCGCGATCGCGGCACAGGCACGCGAATAATGCAGATAAAAGGAAAATTTAGCAGCCCGCACAGGATCTTTTCGGAGGCATGACGATCGCGAGACACGCCACGAGAAGCGAACCGATACTTGGCAGGATATACATATTTCGCTTCAATAAGACAGCGACACAAAATATCCTTTATCCGAATAATTTTGTTCTTTACCTTTTGTAAAAACGATTTTGTGTAGAGACATTGAGAAATATACTTCTAACTTTTGCAGTTGTGGCATTTGAATAACAATGAAATTTTTTACGTGTGTCTGGCGCTTGTTTGAACGTTTTTGGGAAGGAAATATATTTTAATTTATTTTTATAAATTTACTTTGACAAAAATATCGAGAATAAATTTACTCGGATTTTCGAACGCAAAACATTGTTGCTTCAATCTCATTCTCGCAATCAGATCCCTTCTCGCAGAAACAACGAGCGACAACCGGATAAAAGTAAAATCGCGACGCGTCGAGACGGCGCCGATAAATCCGCGCATGGTTAATTATCGTAAATGACGTCCGCGAATATCGCGCAATACATATATATATGTATATATCCTACCATTCGCTCACGCCTTCTTTCTTCGAATGTAGACGCGATCTCTAAAAGCCTGATGCATGTAACTTGAACCGTGCGTTTCAGGACGTTCCACATACGTCCGGCGTGAAAAACCCGCAGAAGGCGGGATATATCCTTGTCTTTGCGAGCGCGCCACCACGAAGGCCGTGCCGCTCGTTTGCAAGGTCGGTTATTCATCCGCGACCGTTGCACAAGGATTTCGTTAAATGCGCTTTGTATTTCTCGCTAGTCATCGCCATCATCATCATTCTCTATCGTCCGGAGAAATACCGGAACAGATACGACGCGACGTTTCGAAAATCCGTTTCCCTTCAATTTGTAATTGCGTACATGATCTTAGAAAAATAAACATGCATTCCTCAATTATGTCACTTAAGATTCGAGAGAGTTTTGAGAAATTGCAATTTTTTTCTGTTCTAAAATCTTGATAATAAGTATCGCGTTTGTGAATATTTTCACGAATAATTAAATGTGTCTGTCAAATAACAAGTGCTGTCAAAATCAACTCGTCAACATCGTCAACGCTTTATTTCTTCGAAGTACAGATATTTCCTAAGACTCACGCAATATTACATCACAATGACGTCCAATGAATCCTAAGACACATCTTTCTCAACATGAATTTGGAGAACAACTTTTTCCGAAACTTTTAGTAATTAGGTATTAAATAATTATATTCACAAAGGACTATATAAATGACAGAACTAACAGCAGTGCGGTCGTTGAGGGCACGTGGGCAGTATTTTCAGAACGTGGAGGTTTTATAGATTGTCTCGCTCGTCTGCAACCGACGGTTTATTAGCGACCTTCGGTTTACGATAACGAGCGTTACTTGGCTAATTAACGTGCTTTAATACGCCATTCTTTTTGCAAGCTTGTAAAACCAGCAGCAAAAATCCTCAAATCCGGGACGCGAGTAAAGCGTATGTATATTTACATTAATATGTATGAATTGTTTTCGTGAGCATTAATTATGGTTTGTGCAGGACCCGAAGAAGATGTGATAGACAGACTCGTACACGCCCGCTTGCAAAATAGCGCGTAAGAAGACATGTTTTTCGGCCATAAAGATCTTGTTTATACAGACAGGTCGGTTATTAAATTCAAGCAAGATCTGATGTAAGTTCAAACAAACATCATGTTTCAATATATGCGTATTTTAAAGACTAGAGTACTTATTAGAGTACTTATTAGAGTACTTATTAGTCAAAACAAACTTTACAGTAATAAAATTGTCAATCTGCATTAAATAAATAATCGCCGATAAAGTTGCATCGGGATAAATCGGGGCTTTTTCAATAAAATTTTAACACTTTGCAGGAATCAGCAATTAGAAACAAAAAAAAAGATCGATATATCCATATGCAATACTATGATGTTTGCATAGACAAATCTTATTCCTGCTCAAAACGCTACTTAATATAGTAGTACTACGTACTATTGCAACAAAAATATTTTGTATCGACGCAATCTATGTTAAATTTTTAATATTTCATAAAAAATTTATTTATTTTGTTAAAGATTTACCAAATAGCGCTTAACTGGGAAATAAAAAGCTACGCAACAATTTCGTGCCTTTTGATCTCACATTTATGTGCGTGCGCGCACATGACAAGAATTATATGTACTTGTCACACTATCGTGTCACACTATCATGTCTTGTTCTCGCGGCATATCTCTCTGTATACATTATATTTTATTTTTTGTCTGCTTTATCTGTGGTAGTCTTCTCACATATGAGCATCGAATCATAATCCAAGATCGGAGTCGAGCAGATGAATCGGAGCATCCTTGTCCGGAGGGAGCGTCGCGGCGCGGCATCGCGCGGAGAGAATCCGCGTGTTAGAGAGAGGGTAGAGCGGACCCTCTTGCAAAGGAAGGAAAGGGGAGGGGGGCGCAGATAGAGGCGATCAGTTCTCTCTCGGATCAGCTGTAAGAGCGGCGTGGCGCCGTGTGCCGCGGCTCTGACCCGCTGTCAGTTGCCTGAGCCCTGTGCTACGGTTAGGACCGTACATATAATCGTTACCTTTTAGCACGACGAAGTCGAGCTGAGCTAGCCACGGGCCGTATTGTCCTCGGACAGAGCGAGCTCGTCCTTCGAACCTTCGTCACGAGATCGGACAAGCGATCGATGGTGATCGGCATCCGAGAGAGGCGAAAGGCTCTAACAGCACGCGCGGGAATCGCAACGAGTGTAATCAGCCGTAATACGGCTTTCAATCGAGCCTTCGTTTGGGAAGAAAATAGATCGGCGTGTTGTTAAATTTTTATCAAATCATCAATCGAGATACCAATCAATTCTCAAAAATTTGTTTCTTTCTTTTCATTTGTCGAAAGTTGCAATAAAGGACAATTTTCGATTCGAGGAATCGAACGCGGTTAGTGATTTTCTTTTTTTATGTCGTGGAGAAGTGAACTATCTCTGGGCTTCGGATTCTCAAAGAGTCCCCGCGGTTAGCGAGTCTGCCCGGGAGCCGACGACGCGTCTAGGATGATCTGGTAGAGAAGCGGACAACCCCCACGTTCGAGAAATGGCGTGCGGTATATCGATTGATGCGACCGCCACGAGTACGGTGCTTCTCCTGCTGGTAAGAAGCCTTTCGTATTATATTGCTGTTTTACGATCGAGCCTTGCGTATATCTTAACAACAGATCTGTCAAAAATCACTAGTTCTGTTACTAACGTCTGGTGATGCTTATAATATTACGATTTTACAAGTTTATAATCACAGATAAAAGGAAAAAAATATTTTGTTACGATTTTATCAATTTCTCAAAGAGATAATGATTTAAAAAATAAAAGTAAAATAATGCATAAGATAGTAAAGCTATTAAACTCGCTTGCTTTGTGTCCAAGACAAAGATTGTCATAATATCACGAACATTGTCTCGCAAAATCGACGTGTGCACCTTTGCATGTATGGAAAATGGCATTTACACATACGGTGCGTGCACGCGTGTAAACGCGGTTGGAGTCAAGGATACCGTCGTTATCTAGCTCGTGCTCACTACATTTAGTATATGTAGCAGGCGAACAGATATATACAATGCACGTCGCGGGCGGTGAGCGCTACTTTCGTTATGCAAACACGGAATGTCGACTTATCGTTACGTTCCTGCGAGCGATTATGCGCTTTTTCTTACGCAATGTAAGATAAGAGAGGCATACAAAATTTCATATAAATTATAATATACGTTATAATACGTTAAAGAAAAATACAGAATGTACACGGAATTTGTGTTTAAGTTCAGTGAATATCAAAGTTAACACGACTCAATTGACACGATCGCATTGTTTAATGTCAAAATAAGTTATTACTAATTGTTAAATATTTTATTGTGTAAATTATAATAGATGTATTTGTAAGTAAATACGAGAGAAAATCAATGTAGATAGTAGAAATAAATTACTCATTTTTCCTTAGACTATAATTTTGTATAGAAGGTGGAGACAATTTGATTGAGACAAAGACGTAAGATGAATCCTCAAGGAAAACGAGGATCGTGTCTTTGAAAGATCGAAGAAATTCGAAGCCGGGAATCGTATGTGAACTGGTCGAACAAACAATATTATAAATGTGTACACGTGTTGTGATTTGCGCGAGTATCGGGTCAATTTTTTACGCGTGACACATGTAATCACGCGAACAGGTGCTTCTCGCAAGATAAATTTTAAAGATACTTCAAAAAGAAATGGATTAATTATTGACTAGCTTCTTTGTGGCATTAATTGCGTGAACTTTTAAATTGAGAACAATATAATTAATCAGTAATTGTGATCATGATACAGAATGATTTATGTTACTATTTGATTTAACTATTTATATATATATATATATAAGCAACACACACATACTTATTTTTGCAACTAAAAAGAATCGACCAATTTTGTTTTTTAAACATTAAATATAAACATATTTCTTGAAACTTGAAATAAATAAACATTATGGCAACATGTTTCTTTAAATACTTAATTAAAACTTAATTAAAATTTAACACTTATTTAATCATAATGAATTATAAACTTGTTATCCGTGACGCTTTTTTTTCTTCTTACTTTCATAGGGGAAAGAATTCTTCCCGCCTTCTTTCATGATTCACAAAACCTACCGCGAATCACATAAATGTTCTTTTGAGTGCAAAATGTTTTGCTGCATCTGCAACGCCGAATGCGTGTAGCAGCGATTTTTTTCAGTTGTTTAGCTGTTTAGTCGATGAAAAATTATCGCACGATAAAGCAATACGTTATTTATATACAGCCACATAAAGTACTCACCGGCGAAACGAGAGCAACACATTTGGGAACACGCGAGCGAGTCGCGAGTTAATGCGTAAAATAAATAATTAATTCGTTACAATCTGAGGCATGACTCGAAGGTGGCCTCGTGTTATTTTAATTGAAACTCGATATTATATAAGCTAATTGGCGTAATATTCATTTCACATGATTCAGTAGTCGATTCTTAAAAGCGAAGTGAATAATTGGTTTGCTTTTTATCCGAGTACAACTTCAATTGATCTCTGATTATAATGTAACTATTCGAATCGTTCGTGATTCAAAATACTCAAGATTCGAATTTTTAAGATTTCAACTTATACGATCTTGAAACGAGATATTTAACGACTATAAACACGAGCTTAAGTGATTGTTGCGGACAACTCTTCCATTCAATTTTAATATAATGAAAAGATATTACGATAAGAATATATATACATATTTTATCTTGATATTTCTCAACTAATAAATATATAAAGATGCGCGTATATTCCTATTGCATTCTTGAGAGATTTTTTTAAGACAAACGTTGGTTGCCGCTATTATGCTGTTCTTCGATATGTATAGCGTGATGTGCGCTCACATAAATCGCAGAATCGGCGTTATGCTCGGTAAATCTGCTACGCGTGCCATGCTATTACATCGATTGAGAGTCGCGAGAAAAGAAGCGGGAGGATGTTTAAATACCGATTTAAAAAGCCATCTGAATCGTTTGAAAAATTTGTTCGACTGGTCACACACCCGCGTGCAAGTGACTGTCCCGCGGAGAGCGATCATAAACACACCTCTCGAACACACGGAGCGAAGAGAATTTACGATTTCGCATAACGGACGGCGCTTTTCCACGTGCACGACGCTCCGGTGCAATCGCGGTTATTGCGATCGAAGGTCACGGCCAGGCAAAATGACGTTAGACTTCCATGCGATCAGCGTACTCCTTGCACAGAGAATTGATGTTCTACTCTGTCTTATTTACGCGACGGCTTATTATAAATTATCAATCCCGATCGCTAGTCTCTTACGGATCTGTTGTTTTTCTCGATTGTAGAGAAGAAAGGAAGAAAGAGAAGGGAGATATTTTTTATTATATAAAGGCAATAAAGTCGATCAAAGGAATTTCTCGCTGCAGTTTTTAATTTCTGAATAAGCGCACGTAGAACACACGCATACTCTCGATGTCATACACGTGAGCAAAGATAAGAGGACCAGTGATTTATAAATTCCGCGCGAATTTCTGCATCCGATGGACATTCTATCTTCGCGCGCGCACGCAAGAAGATACAGCTTCCACCACAATATTTTACTTGTCTGCTGTTCGCCGAGATTTATATCTTTATTAAGTGCAAATTGCAGTCGTCAATTATAATCGAGTTTATAAAACATTTCGAATGTCAAATTTCTCGCTGGAACTTGTCAAAGAAATTTTGTATGCATCTAAATGAGAATTCGAACATCATACACTTTTTGTTGGGAAAAGTCTGAGACTGCGAGGTAATCCACGTCACGAAGTGACCTCCGCTCCATAAAGAACACTGTTCAGGATCGAGAGAGAAAGAGATTTTTTGCCCGAACGCGGCGTTCCAAACCGTGGCGCGTGCTTATTGTTACGAGAAACTATCCAGAAAACCGGTCCAATGGCATTATGGAAAATTTATCGCCCTCGCCGACGCCGCCGCGTCGATGTCGTGGAAGCGCCGCAACGGTATATGCAACGATAACCGGATGAATTCCATGAAGGATTCTGTCGAAATTGTCGTGTAATTTACAGAAAGCGCATATTTTAGGCGGACTGCTTGTATACGAGCTGTGATTGCGATCTCCAATGTTGAAGAGAAAATCGGCGTAAAAAGCGCGCACTACCGCTAAAACTTTCATTACGGAATTTAGGCTAATAGATGTTGCGATAAAAATTTCAGTCTCAATTTCCCGCTATGTTGCGCAGTATTTTCACGTCCTACATAGCACTGACAAATGTGTTAAACAGAAATAAAAAAATTTACTTTGCAGCGAAAGATAAAAAAAAAAAAAAAAAAAATCGGATACATTATTTTCTTTTACAATATGAAAGTATTTTAAAGCAAAAAGAATAGGTATGTTGAAATAATTTTCTACTATAAAATTTCTCTTTTATTAAAAAAACTTCCATTCTAGCATTTACTTTTCAAGAATATTGTATCTCGAAAAAATAAAAAAACGCGATTTTGTCATACGATACTGTCTTAAAGCAAGCACGTACTTATCAGAAATGATGTTCGACGTTTGAATTGCGTCTCGGCAGCTCGACATTATGCCGCAAACTCCAACTCCGCGCGTTGAAATCACCATTCTTGAGATATGGCAGCATCGTTGCGACGATTAAGCATTTATCAGAAGCAATGAAAGACGGCGTCTATGCTTAAACCATCAACGTTATATCGTTCAATGCGTACTACTGTTAATAAAAATATAAATAAAATCTTTTGCGTCCTCAGCTGCATGTTTTAAACATAAACAATTTAAGCGTTTTTTAAATTGGTTGCTAAAATACTCGATGTGCAATAACATTTATTTTGTAAGCTCTTCAAACATCGAGTGCATCTTCAATATGTCTCTTTCGCATTTAAATCACTTTATTCTGCATTGTGCAATCGGACCGATCGCCAGTGAACCAGTAACCAAAGGTGAGGACGAATGATTCACGCAACGTATTCTGCCGAGTGACCGGCTCCGAGCGAACCAGCCTCGGTAAGCCGGCAACCTCAGAACGGCCGGTCTGTAAATCTCCCGGCGGCACAAAAATGAACCCCTTTTGTGTCGGGATTGTCGCGAGCCGGTGTGCTGCTCCGTCAGCATACTGGTTATTGAAACGCGGATAGAAGAGAGAAGACTTAGGAGAACAAAATTATCTTTAGCAAACTGTTCGAAAAGTAAATTTTGTTCTATTTTCTATTTGTGTGATCTAATTAACGTAAATTATGTAATAGATAATTCTTTCTTTCTTTTTCCTATTATATCATTTTTTATTATTCACATAATTATTATCTGAATGGTGGAATAAAATTACGATTTGAACGGGAAAAGACATATTCGCGAAGAAATATCGTCTCGAGAGCCGTTTCATAAGAACGAGTCGACAAGCTAATCGCACGACCACGATACCGTACAAGCGAAGGAAACGTACAAACGGAACGATGCTCTGTTGTGCGCCTCAAAATACCGTTAACGAACATAAAGACGCGCAGAATTCACATTGCATTGTAGCAAACGCGCGTGTAAACCTCGATGTACCTAAATAACGGTATATCGCAACAGATAGAGAACTCCGGTCAAAGAACGGTTTGTGTGTCAATTTAAAAAAAAAAAAAAAAGAAAGGGTAGCACGGAACAAAACGTCGATGGCATTTAAATTTATAGGTAGAAATAAAGCGTCGCTCCGAGAATTCTACCAAAGAGAAAGAGACAAAAAACGACTGATTTACGATCAAAGGCATGCGATTGAGAAAAAGAAAAATTCACTTACAGAAGAAACAGATACAAAAAGCGAGACTAAAAAATATACGCTTACGTCAATTATGTCGGTATATCGTTCAATAATGTCACTGAAAAATCAAGATCAAAATAAAACATAGTTTGTTATCACATTATTAATACAACGATCTTACAGAGTAGTATTAGAGTACATCCTGTATACAGATAATTTAATCATATCATTAAATATTTAATTGTATTATTAGTCTGAGGGCTGATCGAGGGGAATAAATCGCGTTTTATGCACCCTCATCTAATTTCTTGTTAGGTTGATAAGAAACTTCCTCTAGTTTTTTTATAAATGCTTCTCTCTCTTCCTCTCTTTTTCTCTCTTAATGTGTCATATATTGTGACATATAATTTACTATTATAATTAATTAAAACAATAATCGATACTTAGATCAAGAATAACATAACTTTTACATTAATGTGTTCTCTCTTACGTATAATAAATTAAATATAAAACATAACGCGTGTGCTTGACGTTTACCTAGAAGAACATAAAAAAGATCACGCCTTTAGTATCCCGTACAAAACTCTGAAGCTCGATCTCGCATTCCGCTAACGTCGCCAACTGCAAGGATCTCGCCCTATACGCGTGAAACTTTCACTGTCAGGATAATTCAGAAAACAATGTGTTCTCCCTCGCACGATTCCAGTCGGATGGCGCCAGATATTTTTAAACCAGGACGATAACAGCGAACCGACCGGATTCCGATCGGACCGCTGCCCGTAACCAGAGGAATCACCTTTGCGAAATTAGGATTGCCAAAAAAAGATATATTCATCCGCATTACGCTTAAAGCATCGTTTACTTACAAGTAGTTGATAAATTAAATTAGGTTTATTATTTTTTGTTAATTTGGAAAATTTAATGGGACTAAAATATTAAAACTGCAGTTTATAAATTTATAAAAGATTTGCAATTTTTGTGCGATAGTTTGAAATTCAAAGTATATGCATAATAAAGCGGGAAATATATAAACGCGTGGCTTGGAATATAAAACTCGTCACTTGGGTGTTTAACGTTATTTTTAGTTTTTCGAAAGGAAGGTTGGACAAACATTGCGCAGCGAGTCGATACAATTAGTTAACAAACCCATCTATCATTCGATAGTGAAAAAAAGCGATCTCGGCGCCTCTCTCACACGCGGCTTTGTAATCGCCGCGTATTCTATTGAGTGTGTGTGTGTGTGTGTAAGCAAGGTTCGTTAAAAAATTCAGTGCCTACGCTCGCAGTATCGCCATAATAAGACGGCGTCAATCGCGATGTATTGTTTACGCAAGTGTAGTTACGTATCAATGATCGACCGACACCCGCATGACATTAGATGATCTATTAATCGTTGCGAAAGGCACAGTCGGCGTCGAGCGATTAAAGATTCGTCCACGTGAGACGCTGTCACATTATGTCTAGTCAATATTTGATAAAAAACATAGTGTATATACTTAAGTTTTCTCCGTAACATCTTTTTTCTTTCGAGAGAAGAAATTACTTTATTCTCAAAAAGACTCTCGGAACTTTTAATTTTCAAGGACTTTCATGTGGACTTCTTAAAATGATTTTCTTAAACTTTACAGCATGTATCCCTCCTGTGTTTTTATCGCTTAGTGTAATTCACGAGAGATTACGTTCCTTCGGACGACATTTCCTTATTGAATAAGCGTCGTTAATTTTAAGTGTGATTCCAATGTATAGCGCCAGCCTAACACAATTCACCTTACTGACGTACTAAGCCTGCATTTAAGAGGCTTTAATCTCGGAGCACTTATCGCGTCGTTTGCATGCGACGTTTCTTAGGCAGATCGTCGATCATAAATTTTTCCGGGATAACGGCTCGCAGAAGATACGACTGTGCGTAAAAATTCTCGTCTCCCTGCGGAACAGGTAAAGGGCCGCGCGCGAACACGAATCGTCCCTCTAAGTTGTAAAACACTTTGTATGCGACGAAATCAGGTAGAAAGGGGCGAGAATTCAAGCTATTAATAGAATTTAACTCGTCGTATTCTATATATAACCATGCAGTTTCACGAGAGGGTGCATTTCGGCGGACAGATTATTTTTATCGGTTTTTCTTATGCGGTCTGCGTCAATTATTTGGTGAGAACATTTATATTTATACGATGCTGGATGTTTTATTTTAAACGTGTCACAAAAATATGCTTTCTCTTAAACTGAATCCGCAATTAAAGCTGAACAAAAGTTCAATGATTAATTTGATTATCTCTCAAGCATTAGAAGACCAGAATATCGTACATATGCTTATAATCGAGATCGCGGGATATAATGGGGTAGCGTCGAACTCAAATTGACGGTCACCCCGTTATTTATGCCCTTCGAAGCAAGGTCGAAAAAAAAATGGTCCCGAGCACCCGCGTCTCGTGCTCTCATGCACGACCTTAGCTCGTAAATTCTCGCGTTTGCCGGGAAGCAGATCGAAGATTGTGTCGACCGTGTTCTTCGGGCCGTAGATAAGTCGATATTCTTTGATCGAATCTTTTTAATTCTAAGGTCAATTAAACTGCATCCCTCTTTTACTGGTCTCTGAATTCCGATCAAGCTGCAAATCTGAGTTTATTTTTATCTGAATAAAAGAATTGTTTTTTTTTTTAAGTTTTATGTTGATTTATTTTTCTTGATATAAGTAAAAACACGAGATTTATTTTATTTATAAAATTGAACCAAGCAAATCAAAGTGTAATATATATTTATAGAAGACGCCATCATATTTATCGAAGCATGTGCTAATTCTTCGAGTCAATAGCAGCGTCAACAATTATACAATCACGGCCCTACGGAATGCGGCATCGTGTCGAATTCCATTTCGGTTTTTCTCTTTTTCCCCTCTGTTCCGACACTTTCCGCGATATCACCAAGGATCGAGTCGCGCGCGCAGGACCGATTTCACGAGGAATTTCGAGATCTTTAGTGTTCTTATCTCGCCGTAGCTATTCCTTGCGTCATATATTTGGGTCGTTGACGCCGCTTGTCGCTGTGGGTTGGAGGACCTCGGCAAGGACGATGCAGACGAAAGCTTGGACGTGGCAAAGTATCCTATATGCCTGTCCCATCTTCGTGCTCGGAAATGTCCTTTTTATAATTCCGATCGGTCATTGACAGTATCATGTCGCGATAAAACCATGCAGCTGTATTTTAAATATTTACCGCGTGATCGATAGTTATTTAAACCAGAAGGCTAAATGTCTTTTTTTAAGTTTTTTTCTTTTCCCCAAAAGCGAAATAAAAAATTGCACAAATCCGTATCCAAGGAAGTTCGCGATTCAAGCTCTCCGGCGCTCGAAAAAATAATCGATTTCTTGAAATTCTCGCGACAGTTGTAATCCACTTTGAAATAGTAACCGCAATACGCGCGCGACATAATTCCATATTAATGTAATCCAAAGCAGGAGCCGGCAGCAGGAGCGCTTTTAATTGCTCGCTATCGTAGCGCGGCGACACAGGTTTCTTCACGTTTCACGGTCACGATGAAGAAAACATGGAACGTACATCTTTAATGTGCTGCACTAACTAAGATAAATACTCGTCTCGCTTTCGGCGTAACAATGTCGGATTTAAACGTTCTCCGCTGCTATAAACCTCTGAAATGTCAGATTAATTACAATGTATGCAAAAAGATACATGTTGACAAAATGAAACTATGTAAATTTAAATAAATTGATATAAAAAACGATGTAAAAATAAAGAAATATACGACGAGATGCACAAGTTATGAGCGTAAATTATCATAACTTAGTTGATGGACAAGAGCAGAGCGGCGCGTAGGGACTCACTTAAACTACTTAGAACCCACAGGAAACGTGGATCTCGAAACGAGTTATGTAGGACCATCCAGTACGAACGGCATTGAACGACCTTCTCGAATCGGGGTCTCTGTCCCGTAAATAGCTCTACGCGAAAAAAAGAGTTTTACGTTTGGCTGCACATCGTCGTGGACATTCGCGTGGACACACGGTCGTTGTAACATAATCACATCGCGTCGACTTTTAGAGCACAATAATAAGAACCTGATCGCGACATAGCTATAAATATCCTCATCGGCGACAGTTTTGGGGGGTTTGCTGTGGCAAACGCGAAGAATTTGTAGCTTCTTTAGTAGTTAATATGTTGTATACATTTGTCGCGATCGGATATAATAGCAAAAGCCGGCGCGGCTCGTTCTTGTTTATAAGTTATGGCTGTAAATATAGATCTCATGGGAAGAGAAAGAGAAACACGCGTCGAATAGATTTATAACGTGGTGTTTAGACACGGTAGACCTGGCTACTAGTCTAAAATCGAAACGACTGATGATGTCATCAAAACATGCAGGTCCAGAATATTTCATCCTTTTAATATCTAATCTTTAGTTTTTTGATATTTATGATTAAAAATAATATTCTTTTATAAATGTGTAAAAAAAACTCTATAGAAAGCCATTTATTGTCAACTGAACTTGTCGCGAGAATAAATCGTCGAAATGTGGTCGGAAATGGCTCGAAATTAGACTTAGTTTGTCCATTTGAACGCGCTTATCTGGCGACTCTTGATCCGGACGTCGTCGATGGGGTCCCCTCTAGATACATTATTACCGTGTGGGAGCATCCGGGAGCACAGTAATAACAAACGGCGCGATTTATGGGGCTTAACTCTTTCCGGCGAGACGAGAGAACGATGCGAAAGTGTTTTCAACGAGATTACGCGAACGCAAACGATACAAGGAAGAACGCATATTCTCCGCGCTTTAATTGGACAGGCGATATTTTAAAAATTTCTAAGCCACTTCGAGGTGAATAAAATCGTGTGACCACTGATCTTACGAAGATGCATTTGTACTCGTTGTACATCATGCTTGAATATATAACAATTTCTATACTAATACGCTTGTATACAAGAGAGTCTGCTACATTAAGTCATTTTTTTTTTACAGTAAAGAAATATGTTAATGTATTGTATGCGTTGTGCGTTATCTTTGAAAGTATAACCGCCGATATGTTTAAAAAGAATCTCGTAAAAAAAAAATGAATTATGCCTATTTTTTCTTTTTTTTGCGTGGTCAGCAAATATAAGATGCGCGTTGTGCAATCTGTTATCAAAGTTGCGAGATAAAGGACCGCCCGTTGCAGTAAAATCATATTAACCTTCCTTATGCGATCGTATCATGCGCACAGTGACACATTATCGAAATATATGACTTAATCTCTTACGTAATAATGAAATAAGTGAGTTGAGCTAGTTGGTGGTCTGTTCAATAAAAAGTCTGACTACTTTTGTGTTACAGAGATATATATTTGTGAAGAAAAAAACAATAAAATAAGAAAATATTGTTCAGATTTTTTAAATTAAGGTGTGTGTTTAACAAATCTCAAAGATTAAATTTAGATCGTAATATTAATTCTCACTTGGACGAGTTTTGGACAGACAATTTACCAACTCCCATTTTGGAATGCGTACTCACGAACTCTCTCACACATTCCAGGCACGCAAATCGCGTATCTGTCACGACACATACTCGAATATATATTTTCAACACTTAGAGAGTGTAACGAATTACTTTTTCTCGTATTTGCCTCTACGCACCCAGCGTAAAGATGCAGTGCGCATCGGCAAGGGATAAAAATCAGCCAGTCGCCATTAAAGTCACCTCGTATTTCCCGTGATTTACGACTGCACGCAATACTCGGAGAGCACGGATGCCGTTATATATGTACATTTACCTTCATCGTTCTCTTCGCTGCGCGCACGTGTCCATCGATGCTCACTAAGTGCACTCGCCTGTGAAAACGACGCGTGCACACATCCCGAATCGCGATTACATTTTAAATAAGAGAGCCAGATGTAAATTTTTCACTTGCGTATAAAACCATGTAATTTTCAGAACACGAAGAAAACAGTTACTATCTTTTTTCATGTTACTTATCTCGAAATGGATTTTCCGCAAATTGTGATTTAATGACATTTTAATGGAAAGCGATAATAATGTTTCGCACACATCTCGATTTTTGCAAATCTGTGGAAATTTTTTTTGAAATTAGAAACAAATAAATTTTCCAAGTATACGATAACGAGAACTGACCTTTATACTCGCGCGAACGGAGACGCGCGAGTTCGTGTCACGGCCATCCGAACGCAGAAAGCAACGGCATATATTATGTGCCAGATAACGAAATACTGTTCATCAGTCACGTCGAAATCTGGTCCGGTCATCAAAAAATTTGGCACGACGAAAGAGCAGCTTGATCGCTTATCGAGCAGCGTGATCGGTTGCTCTGACATCGAGCGTATTTTATCGCTCAAAAAGAGAGAAAATAATACTTTAGTTAGGCTATGTTAATAAATTTACATTTCGCGCAATTTTTCAGAAACAAAAAAAACCTCGACAACCTGTTGCTTGCAAAACGTAAATGACATAATGGCTGATGTACATAAAAAACATGTTGACTTACGATCATGTTTCATCATTTCAATACGAAATAAATTTGTAACGCGACTTGTGATTCACATATTTAAGTAAACAAGATGAATATTTTGGTACAATAAAATTTTGCTATTAAAAAAGTAATTGTCACATAATTTAATTAAAACTAATCTTGTAAGAGGCATGATATTATACAGATGATTTGAATATTTGCGTCATTTAAGAATTTCCATCGTTGTTCCTGTCGTTGTGGAATTCATAGTTTGGCATTTTTACGAGCCACACAAACGCCAGTTCCCACGCACGGGGACAAAATTCCGCGAAGTGAAGCGTCTTAAGGTTCTGCATCTTTGCGCGAGGGAATGGAAATCGTGGTGGATGCACGATGCACTTACTTGAACGTACCGATAAGGTCCGCGACCCGCAGCCTCAGCTGCAGCTTCGCGGGCATTGAATTACCGCAGGTATCTATAATACTTTGCCTCTAGGCCACTTAACGTTACTACCTGTAATCGCTACGTTTTATACTCGCCAAGCAAGCTTGGACGGTGCGAAAGTAAACATGCTTCTCGTTCCTGACACTAGTTGATCGATCGTAAATTAAAAAATAAAACAGTTGTTTCTTTATATTTTATTTTCAGAAATATAAAAGAATAATGTAATAATTCCCTATAAAGATTTATGTATGAAATGTTTTTAATTTAAAAAATCTCTACACTTTTTTGTGTGCTTCCATTTTGAAAGAAATATAATTTTTTCTTTTCACCGTTTGACGCATGTTAAACCTACCTTGCAACATATTATGTAAATTCCGGGGAATTGCGAATGTGACATTGAAGATTGAAGGATCAACAACAGGAGTGGTGCACGGTGAAGTATGAATTATGAATCCGAGATCATGACAAGTGGAACTTTGTTACGGTTGTTCTAACGGTTCCTATTTCGCAACGATCTCTCGTGAGGAAAGGCGTCGCCGGATATTCATGTGATAACAGACGATCGTGACGATAGGTTGTTACGCTCAGGATATCGGAGAATCACTGTACATGTTCCGCAGTCTATATCAATTTTTTTTTGCCGAGCGATGCACGACGGTGAGCATTTGCAATTTAATTTCCAACTGCACATCTGTAATTCATGTCTCGATTGAGTTACTACAACGGATAATTAACGAGAGACCTACGTCCGTTATCGCGATTATTTCGCGAAGCGACGAGCTGCGGTCGCGAACACGTGTAGACAAGTTTGCAAGAAGAAACATCGTAGCAAGCGAGAGAGAAACACTCTACGGCCAATTGCATACTTTTTTTCTTCGACGACATGAGCAATCGGTCTCTGTTAATTAAAATGTCATCGGGAAAAAGAATCACTTTTAAGCCAGCGTGCGCTGCTTTGATCAACAATTTTGAAACAAAACGATGCTGCGCTAAATTATTTCTATTTTGTCTCAAGAATACGGTGATTAGATTAATAACTAGTTCTACCATGCAATATTTTATGATTTTGAAGTTTATTTACTTCTTTTTATAGAGATTTAATTATATGCACATTTCATTAAGTAAGATTAATGGTTATCGACTTGTTATTATACAAATTTTTTATCCGTATCCGATCATCAATTATTATGTAAAAATAAAACATGTTTATAATCGTTTCAAAGATCCAAGCACGTGCCATCGGGTTGCGTGTTCATTGCAACGCAAAAAAATACGTGGTTGACACTTGACGTTAGTGAAAACATGGAAACGCCAACGACATACGCTTAATTGTAGCATCTTTTCCTGCAAAAACGACTATTAGCTGTTGAGACCAGCGGCTCGGTAACAGCACGACGAGGTGTATTGTGCAAGTGTGTGTACTATGTAGGAGTACCTTGAGTATCGGGCGATATGCCTTTCACATAACTGTGAGTAAATGCCAGGCCGCAGCCGCAAGCCGCCGGTTCTCCATGCTCCACCTCCTAGAGATGAGACCCTATCGTCCATTCGTCCCGCCGGGCAATAAGCAATAACTTGTACTCGAGACGTGAACATCTACGAAATCTACGATTCTGACCTATATATTCATTTGCGTGAGCCGTGTCTGACTTGAATCCGCAGATCTACCCACAATTCTATTAAGCCGTTTACACGTGTCACGTAAATTAGCGTAAAATTCGTCATTGATTTTATTATTAAAACAAGTGATTTCTTGTAAGATAGAAGAATGACAAGATTACCTTGAAATCTTGACTTGTATCTTTCAGTTATGAAAATCGTACAGTGTAATGAGTGTAGCGCAAGTCTTTATTTAATTCTCAATCAATGTCCATCATGTGTAATGAGATTTTAGCGTGACAAGCTTAATATTAGATGACGTTTACTGTAATGAGATTTTATTATTGGAGTTTGCAGAATATTTGGATAGTTTCTCAAGAAAAAATTGAGAGTATTTTATAAACATGATACGCTAATTCAGTAGCATTGACTGGAAAAAAAAATCTTCAACAATATTTATCTGTTTCGTTTACAAATGAAGTTTAACTTTCACTTTGTTCAATTTAATTTAGCGAACAAATGCTAGTAGATAAGTGTTAATGCCGCACGTCGAAAGTAGCGGCACCTCAGCAACGATGACGACAAGACTGCATCACGAAGACTCGCATAACTTCACGCGATCATGCAGCTGTCGCGATATTTATAAGAGAATTACCGAAGAAATTTTTCTGATCTACGTGACGCCAGAAGCGTATCCCGCGAAATGGTTATAACGACCGCGCAAAATTGAAGTCGAATTGAAGTGAATCGCTCTAGATTAGATCTTTAACAAGATGATCATGTTTATAGTAAGATAACTTTCTACATACGAAGTATATATTTGACGTCAACCCACATAACAAGTAGTCACCTGATAATTTTATCTATGACACACACACAACGCAACTGTTACTACTTTTTCTCTCTTTTTCTTTCTTGAAAAGACAAAGCTTCCGTTTAATATAGAATCGGATATCCTGTTATAGATTTTACTTCGAGCGGCTTTTAGTGCCACGCGAAGGTCGATCGTATGCGCAACTCACACCGGAATCTATTAAGCGGAGGCACACATAAAAGTGAGAAAAAAAAATAAAACCGACGGTAATAATTGATCATTACCGTCGGCGAAGCAGGACTGTTTTAATTAATTTTTTTCGGTTACGCGTGCTGTTATTATCGCATGTCCCCCGGAGGACGATTATTAAAACGTCCTGCGGCGCGCGACCGCATATGGATAGGCGAAATAATCCTCCTCTCGTCGAGCGTGCTGTCCTTCCAGACGTCACGAACGTCTGACACGCGTCTGCCGCGAACGAGCCTCACTTTGTTCGAACCGAAAGCGCGGGAAACGTGTACGTGTGTGTTTGTTCGTGCGAGAAAGATGGAGAATTAAAACTCTTTGCGAGACACAGGGTGCCGTGAGAGCATTGACGTTCTCTCTTCTCGGGAGAATGTCGAGGAGAAAGCCCTTGGCGTCCTTGCGCGTACACACGCGTTTATCCATGTCTCAATTAAATTCCGCTTGAAAACCGACACACTCGCGATATTCCGCACCTCATAGACCGGCGTGGTAAACACAGACCATTCTTTCTTTATTAAAGCACACACCAAGTGATTTTATTTTATATTGATGAGTATGTGCCGCGTGTGTTTTCGCTCACCTTGCGCGACTGCGTTGAAATTTTTGTGGAGGATTGACCGGCGCCAAATGTAGCCGACAGCTATCACGAAACTGACGCTTCGTGACGGATTTTATAAAAAAAATACGATAATGGTATAAGGATAATATTTGTTTACAAAAGAAAATGGAAGGAAATGTCAAAAAACAATACAAATAATAATTTTTTTTTAATAATACGGATCTGTTTTTTTATTTATTATAAACAAAAATTATTTACTCCGAAAATGAAAAACTAAGATTTATATTTGATTGAAAGATTCCAAAGAATTTACAAAAGAACAATTTCGAAGAATGATCAGCTTATTAAGCCTATTGCTAGTTATTCCTAGATGCAAGTATGGCAAACCTTTCACGAGTGCAATTCGTGCAATCGCATTTACCTTCAACCGAGCCGCACTCGCTCCGCTCGCATGCACAACGTATACGCGAATCGCGTTTCTGCCGGTGTCGATAGTTAAACGTCTCTCTTCTTGCTCTGCTTACCTGATGTAACCGTGCAAGGCCGCGACGAGAAATCGCTCCGAGCGGGGACTGTCCATTTATAAGACACTTAGAATAACTAATCCTCAATGATACTCGACGACATCGTGATAAGCATGTGTCACTCAGCATTACCATAGCTTTAATCGTTGCGTTACAATTTCCGCATACCAGCATTATCAATAAAATTGTGAAAAACTTTTATCCGTATTAATTATTGAACAAATTCTTTTTTTTAATTTAAGTGACTGCTCTGCAATATTTTTACTGAACACCTAACTCGAGAGACCATTCTTTCTATATCGTTTTAAATCGTTTTAAATACATTTATTAAACATTGCATGTAAAAATAACTGAAATGATATTCTTCCTTCTTCTTTTATTATATCAAAATTATATTACTTTATACATAAAACGTCTTCTTCTAACATAACGTCTTAAATTTGTATATGTCATTATTTCCTATACTTTAAACCGTGATTGTACATAAGCTGCATTTATCGCTCGTTCCCGCTTACTCCGATAATTGCCGCTCAGTTATTATTGTCGGAGTTGCGGAGGACCAACAAGGGTTGCATTCGAGATGGCAGGCTACTTGCCAATTCCCGCGCACTGGCCGACGAACCGGCCGACACAATAATCGTTTATCGCTTCATTCGCCGGTCATTATAAACCAGCACCGTCGATAATAACGTCTCCCGCTGCGACCATATATCGTCTTGCCAGAGTTACACCGCCACGGATATCGAAAGCGGGCAATTTATTAACCTTATAGCGCAGGCCTCGGGGAGTTTCGCGAGGTACCGCGATATCATATCTCGAGTAATTACTTGATGAGTCTATAATACAACGTAAGCAACCTGTCACAGGCAATGCGAGAGAAGAACCGCTTCCGCCGCTCCCCGTTGTCGTGATGATGAATGCGAATTTCTTTATTATTCAATCGCGCTGTATTATTAAACCGATTTTGTATGTTTACATACGCGTGCATAAATCGCATTGCACACCGTCGCGACGTTTGTCCCTTCATATAGATAAAATATGGCGTGCGTTTCTCTTTCTTTCTTCTCGCTTTCCTCCTTTTCGTATCTCGATATCGTAATATCCATATTTAACATCTCATTACTAGCGGACATCTCTTGGTCTCTTTACATTATAAGTTCTCGAAACATGTCCGTAACTTATCATTTACGTTACGTAGAAATTAATTTTATTTACTTTAATTTTATTTCTTTTTTTATCTTAAAATCAGGCTTGAGTTATATCAATACAATTTTGTTATCCTACAAATCGAAAAGCACAGATCTAGAGTGCACGATAAGAATGTAAACATTACTTTCTTGCGTAGACATTTTAATTTTTATAATAATATTTGAACTACAATAAATTTTTATTGATTTTAAGCTATTAGAAGAAAAACTGACGGATTTTCTACTTTAGAGAATTTTTGAAAAGTTTAAGCTTCAGATTAGAGGAAAGTCTTCGAAAACAGCCTGGAAATATTGTCAAATTTACTTTGACGTTGGACTGCACCGCTTTAGATCTATATAGGATCTTCTTTCCACATCTGACCAAAAAAGTAAACGTTTTTCACGTAACTGACCGTAATTTCTGAACTTTCTCTTTCAGAGGCAACGCCTCGTGAATGAAAGAATGTAACTCCAAACAGTTAGGTCCTACCGCAAATCGATCTGCGAAAGAGCTGGTATTTTCGTTCAATACGGTGTGAAAAAGGTTGCGGTAAATAATTTTTGTAATAATATTGTGCAAACTGGAAGGATTTATGTACTAGATGCATTGTAAGTTCGTAAATACTTTAGCGTTGAAAGATGATAATTCAAGTAAATAAAATGAAAGTTAACATGCTTTTTTTATATTGGTAGTATCAAATAAATTTTTCCGATGTTTCTGTTCGATCGCGAATGAGTTCTGTATGATTGCTGCATATGAGAATCCAAATACGTCCACGCACGGAGAAGTCATTAGGATGATGTATATCCGATACGAGGCGCCACAACTTGACTCAGTGATCTGAATACTTTCTATACCCGTTACTTTTATGTACAATCTCGATCTTCTCTGCTTCATTTCTGAGATATTAGATTCTTGCACAATTGTGTATCTTTGTAAATGTACGCATTTCCTGTGATCTTATCTACACGACAAGATACCTGCTCACAAATTCAGACTAGTATTCGGATCTAGCAAGGCTAATGCGCAAATTCACTGATAAAATTTTCAGAAGAATTGTGTTATCAGATCTCAGAGATAAATAACTATTTTAACAGATACAGTCAACTCTCCATATTTGCGCACTCGATATTTGCGTGTTCTCCTTCACATATATTCAAACTAACACACATAAGTTCTTTTTCTACTGCGCTTTATTCCACAACGCAACAAACTGCGCATGGTGTCGCTAGTTCCGCTAGGTTAGGATTAGGTTGGGGCAAAGAAGGGATACTTCTATATATTTGCACTTTCTTCCCCTACAGCCCCAAATCCGCGCAAATATGGAGAGTTGACTATAAAGAAATATTGCAGATACATTAATTGCGGCATAATTTTTTTTTTCAAATTAGAACTACGACGATTTGCTTAAAAGTCTCGCGATTCTTTCAGACAGTACTCTCCACATCGCTTATAAAACGCATGAATGCGCTCACCCGCGTCTCTTACGTAAATTATTTAGAAGCAGTGTGTGTGGGAAGGCGTATTTATATGACGGCCACTCGGAGTACGAAATTACGCCACTGTGTCCATTGTGTAAGCATTGTCGACGTACGCAGGCTAGTTAAACTTTCGCTCGACAGACATTGAAAACTGACTCCTTACTCTGTCTCGACAATAAAATGCACAATAAATCTGCGGATACTGATCAAAGGATTTCTTTACGAAGAAAAATCCACCAAATCAATACTATTCAAATAATGCAAATTCCGAAAAAAGTAATAGATCAAGATAAACGAAATTAATTTTATTTAATTGAAACAACACACGCATATTATTGTTGCAGTGGTTAATACACATTATTTTTGAAGTCACAGGAAATTAATCGCGTCACTAAATTGCTTAATAATAATGTTCGCCTCGTTTAACGCGATCTCTGAAATTATATAGCTGTAATTGCATACATCGGCGGGAGCGTTGATTCACAAAAAGGTGTTTAAAAAATAAAATTGCGGGGATCATCCCGCGTAAAAGACGCGGTATGCGGCTTAATCGTGGATAAAAGACCGATAAGGGTGACGGCATTCCACTGTGGAATCTGCAATGCGACAAGAAATTCTGGATCGTTACTTTCGGATTAAGATATTTAATTCGATAGCCACATCGCAATTTACACTCGTGTGTGTTCCAACATGCACGTTATTTCCGTTTCAGCATAATGTGATTACACATTCTTTCGCACTCGAGCTGCTTATGATCAAATATACGACTAGCATTGCTGCTGCTACTGTTATTGCGGATATCGCAATTGTCATATCATTAACGACATTGTGGCTATATTATCTTTGCTTTAAATAGATTAGGATACATTTAAAAACACATGTATTTACTGCTGAATTTTCTTTATAACGCTTTCTTATCCAGAATTTGCTCGTTAAAATTTTTTTCAAGATACTTTTAAAGATATTCTATAACAAGCGTGTTACACTCATGCTACGAGCGTCTCGATATTGAGCAAATCTCTGAATCTATGAATGATACATCTATACATCTATATATCGCTACTCTCGCTGTGAGAGAGCATTTGCATAAATAATACTATAAGTCGTAAATACTTAGCTACAGAAAGATCCCGTGCGTTATCGCGACTCGAATTCTCTCAAGAGCAATTCGCTTTGCATGTCTTGTGTTGTAATTTACAGAGCAGCCGGTAAGAAGCGTGAGAACATTTTGTATAATTTTTTATATTACTATCGATATGAATTATAAATAAATTGAGAGTTTCTTTATCTTGAAGATAAACTCGTATAAGAAAACTATACAGAGCAAATCGTACACATTTGTTTGTTTTTTTTTTTTTTTTATTTATCCAAAAGTGGGTCATATATATCTGCGAAGGGAAGCCTGAGAAAAAAAACGAGAACGAAGGTATTAACTTGTCTCTGCGCCCACCTTGCACCCGCTCATAAATCCGTGATTCCTTCGCGATGACGGGGATCATCCTTTAAGACAAGCCGCACCTGCATATTGTTTATAACTCGTCAAGTAAATCCATTCAATGTCGTCGTCATGCTTCTATCGTTCTTCGGTCTGGTACCCACGCGAATTCCTGCACTCGTTATGAGCAGACCTAACCGTGCTGTTGATTTGGTGCGCGTAATCGGAATATAGATCGACGTCGTATCGTTGACGTCGTTTCAAGTACGTTCACCTTCGCGAAGACATAGTGAGATTTTAATTAATCTGGCCGTATACATAGATGATTGAAAACAAGAATAATTATCTTAAAAGTCGCGCGTTGACGTTGTTTTAAGAGAACGTGGAATTTTTTTCTGACAGGATTGAAGTGCTAAAAATATCGAACGAGATTTATCTTTAATCTGTGATATTAAAACTCTCGATTTAGTCTTAAATGAAAACTTTGTTGTAAGAAGTCATTTGTAATTAAGCAAAAACTAAAATGCTATTTATTTTTAGTTCCATATATTACCGATTCATAGTTCGTAGATTCACAATGACTCAGCATTGACTTGCTATTTTTATTATTTCAATTCTCTTCTCAGCGATCGAGAATAAACGCACGCATTCGAACCCCGAGCGAGGGAATAATACATTGCTTGTTTTATATGACAAATAGATCGATGAAAAGAATAATAAATTCATCGAAATAACTTTGTTAGGGCGCGGAGAAACCGATTTCGAATATATTAGCGTAACAGAATAAATTACTTTGATATGTAGATATATTAGTATAATTTATTTCACGGTCAGACATTAAGAAAACAGGAACATTCGAAATAAAAAAAATTAAAAAAACTCGCAATGTATAATTGATTATGTACCCCCTTTGACGTTTCGTGATAAACTTCGCGCTTCTCAATAATGATCGTCGAAGAGAAAAATACGCAAGAGTAAGAGATAAATAAAAATATATCCGATCTTACGGCGCGACGGTAAGAAAAAGCACAAACGCGACGTGTCTAATTTAGACGCGCTGAAAAATCATTAATCACCGTGTGAATTAAGCGTCGTAACACGAGCGGCCATTGTCGTTCTTTTATTTAATGAATGCGGCACAGTCGCATGGGATGCATCAATTATGAAAACGTAAGCGTGCGTGCACATGCGGTGCGTGAACATATCAGGTACTTACTACATGTTCGACACACCAAGTGACCTCAACCGAGGTATCCGGCGTGACAGTATGTGTTCTCCTTTCAACAGGAAACCACCGTTCTATTCGGCCTACTAGCTTTTTAATCGACCGCCGCGCGTTATAAATCGACCGGCATTAATCCTATACATATTTATAATTCGTACACGCGCATACGTCGACTTATGAGAACGCGCACGAGCCGAAGACAGTATGATTAATTCGAATACAACGTAAAGCAAACATCGCGATCGCGCACACGTCCACGTTGTGGCGTCGATAATCGCGTCCCGAGAGGAAAATTAATAATCTCTTATTAAAAAATTCTTTGTGGCGGTCGAACGACCATTTAGAACGCCGCCGTAAACTAAAATTTTTTAAAATCTAATTATCGTACATAAATAGCCAAGTGACTGCAACAGAATTTTAAGATTGTGCTGAACGAATTCTAAGATTGCAACGTGTATCGATAACCATAGCTGTACTCTTTGATACGTTATTAATATGTAGGGATAAAGAAAACTGATTAAGTAAATCATGTTTAGTATTCTCTTAATTCCTTGAAATTTGTGAAGTCAAATTTATGATATCTTTAGATATAAAAAGGCATGACGTAATATTAAATGCAATATATATCAATGTAATTGTATTTATTCATAACACAGACTATATATACAACGGCTGAATAGAAATAGTGCGTCTATTCTCGAGACACAAGCGCACATTTCCCGTCATCGGTGCAAGAGTATAGCACTGGTGATACCGGTTTGCAGATCTCAGCCGCTTTATTCGGAGTAACTCAGCCCTTCTCCGCCTCTTTACCTCTTTTCCATTTTGCAATCGCGGGGGCAGGATAAGTAATAAAGGCGCGAGCAAGGATAAAGCCGACACACTGTAAATCGTCGCAAAATAATTGCTGAAGCAGCATCGTTATTTAATAAAAGAAATCACTTAAGATAAATATCGTAACAACTATTTCAAGTGTGTCGAATTTGGATGTCAGCAAAAGACTTAAGTAATATATGAATAATATAAATATTTATATATTCTTTAAAAATAAATAATTCGGTTAATACAAACAAATATACATATATTCGAAAAAAATTAGGAAAAAGTTATTTTTTCAAAATTCTCTGTAAATAAATTAGTCATTATACATTATTGTATATAATTCTATTTTTTACTCACATAAAAATTTTAAATTTTATTAAAAAATCTGAATTTTGAGACAATGATCGAAAATATAATATATCGCAGTATTTTGTAAAGTAACTACACCCACGCTACAAATCTCCTTCTCCTATTTCTTCTATACTGTTCTCCTTTCTCTACACCTTCGTTTCTTCTGTTGACGCGGAACGTAACATTAGTAGTGGCTTTATACTTGTTCTTTGCGATATTTTGTACAAATGTATATATAAACATAAAATAAATCAGTACAGTCTTTAAAAAAAATTGAATATCATATAATGCTTAAAGAATATATAAATATCATGTCTACGCAAAAATATATTACATAAAACTTTCACAGATTCTTTTATCGCATTTTAATGTTTAATTTGTATAAATCGGAGCGGTTTCAATTGTTAAATAATATAGAAAAATTGCAGAGCTATAAACAACACTCAACGCGTTGATGGGCTTAATCTTACAATCATCAAACTACACAGCAAGCGTAGGTATTACTTGAGACAAGGACGGCAGCGACCTTCTCAGAACTGCAAAAATCCGAGGCACGTTGCAACGCGGTGCAACGAACAAGACGCAATGCTCCGTAACGCGACAGCAAGACCCGATAAAAGCAAATTCAAAGAAAGTTCGAAGACTTTGAGATGGTTATCAAATTCTTCTTAAAACATTTCACAAGCAATGTTCATGTTGCAATCGCTGGGAAAATCAAAAATCTCTTTCTTGGTCTTTGACTTTTTCTTTTCAATCTTTGCCAGTGTATCGATACATAAATTCTTATATCAGTGATTATAACTGATTGTTTCTCTCGCGAGAGAAACATTACGAACGCCATTGTTGTTAAAACTCATCCTTCAAGTTCGTCCAATCGGAGTCACGCAGGTAGCCTTTCGTGATGATCACTATAATCAAAACATGAATATAGATTACTTCAGCAAGCTGTATGCGATTATTTCAGATATCATTGGTAACATAAAAAAATTGTCTGAAATTGCTTCAAGGTTTGCGTCGCAAAAGTCACGAAATTTCTTAACATTTTTTCATGTGAACACCAATCGTTTGTTACATTTCAAGATTCTCTACTTACAAACGCTCGCATAACGATTCAGGCTGCTCTTTTTCGTCGATTGTTGTAGAACAGTGCTAAGTATTGTTTGCAAATGTGAAATTTAGTGTGCGTAATGATTTTCCGGCATTATTAGACGTGGAACTGAGCGATAACCTGGTCTACCTTGCACAGTCTTTTATGGAGAAGATCCCGATAAACAGTTCGCTCCGGAATAAATATTTTATTTGTAATGTCGGTTTCTACTCGCGATTCGTCAAGGTTGCGGTTACAATGAGACATTCCGATATCTTATTACATTGGCAAGAGATACTTTTATTATCTCTACGTATATCACGTGCGACGAGAACTGATTGGAAATCGATTAAAAACACGATTGATAAGCTACTGGCTAAAAATTGGAATAAACAATAATTATTCGCGTTTAGCAAAATCGTAGTTGTGCAGTACACGTAAAAAAAAGAGAAATATATTTAAAATATTGTGGACTTTGTGCATGTAATCTTGCACAATTTCGTTTTTTCTCAATATTTAAAAATAAGTAAAAATAATTTAAAAAATTTGTTTTTAAAAATAATATTTTGAAATTTAACAGTATCTTATTTATTTCAATTTTGTAAATATAATTTGAATCTCAGTTAGAGAAAACAGGAAATAACGCAAACGGACCTCATGTTGACGATAAATCCGTTGTAAAAATGTTCACGATTTTCATCAGAAAAGCGACATGTTTTGAAGAATTTTACGAGCAATTGCGTCGACATAAATCGCACGGATACACACCTGTCCGTGTACTTCGTGCGTATCTGTAAACACAAACACATAAAAGCGCTTTATTGCTCTTCGTTTCTCGAGATATGTCGCTATTCGAATTTTGCTCTTCTTTGGGATAAAGCTTTCGAGCTTGTTTGCTGATTTCTTGTGCGTTTAACGATGCCACAAAAGGTTCAAATAAAATGTTGCACTTTATAAACGGTGCTAAGTATGTTTTTCGTTGAATTTTTTACATCAGTTATTTTCATAATTTGAATGTCTATATAATTTTCATAATTTGAATGTCTATATAATTTTATTTTGCATGTTATTATTTTTTTGTTTCGCCGATTGGAGTAAGATGAACGTTTAATAAATTAATACATGACTGAAGAAAACAAACATCTTTATTCAAATTTTATATATTTATTTAAAAAGTAAATTTTATAAAAATAGAATTTCGAAATCGTAATGCTGAACGATAAAAATTAAATTGCGTATTTTTCAGGTATTGCTCCAGGCGGTACTGGTCTGGGAAGAAACGCGTGGCGCTCCAGCGAAGAAGAGCGACATACTCGCCGGCACGGAATTTCTATCTGTCTTTATAAACGGCGCCATGGCGCCGACACCGCAGCGACGCCGAGGTTTTCGACGTGGAGGTCACCACGCGGCCTCGTCAGCGGGCGATAGCGCGACCGCTGAGTCTCATCAGCACGAAGCATCGATCTACCGGATATCCCGAAATCCGAGCGGGAGTCGACCGATCTCAGTGTCGAGGTCGCAGACGAATGGCCGCGAGGAGGTCGTTCGCTTCTATCCTATTAGTCAACGAACGTTGGAAAACCGACAGCAGAATCTCGCGTCGTTGATCGACGATTTGAGTACGCCGGGTGGCATAAGTTCGACGCGTCTGACACCGTCGAGCGTGACTACAACGACAACGACGACGACGACGACGATGATGACGAGCGCACCTCCGTCGGCGATGCGAGATCGAACGATCTCGAGGTCAAACGGTACCAGCGTCGGATCCGGCTCTAATAAAAACGTCAGCCGGCAAAAGGTGATTGGCGTCAGCGTCACGTCCACGGTCGAGGCCACGCCGTACAAAGTGCGCGTAGAACATTACGACAGCGCCGACGCAGCAATAGTAACGCGACCACCGAGTTTGGAATCTTCAGTAGGCAGAGAAGTTACCGAAGAACCAGCTAGAGACTCAACTAGAAGCACGACAAGAGGACCTAGCCGACTGTCAATGCCAACGACGACGACGATGACGACAACAACAACGACAACCGCGACGACAACAATGAGAACAACAACAGCGCCAGCTCGATTCGTCACTGATGAGCTCAATAACATTGTTTCAGAATCTAACAGGAACGAGTTCTCTGTCGACGAAGACTCGCCGAAAACAAGTTGGCGCGGTCATGTGACTATGACGCCGCGAGTTCAGACGCCAACGTTTGCGGAAAACCGCCGGGATGAAGAGGCCAACGAAACCACTCGCGTTATCGATGTCGATGCGATTATTCTTCCGAAAGAGAACTATGATTTACAGAATCCGGTACAAAATTCGGAGCAACGGGAATTGAACGAAGAATTGCCGGAAACTTCTGATCGACTTCAAGGGCGTAAGATGGGCCGTCACTTTGACACCGCGTTTTACAATCGATCGAGCCAGAAAGCCTATAGCCAGCCAGCAAAGGTGTATAAGCCTGCTCGTATTTTCAACGAGCCTGCCAAAGTATATAGCGAGCCAGCCAAGATTTACGGTGAGCCTGAAAAAGTGTACGGAGAACCAGCCAAAGTATATAGCGAACCCGCTAAAGTTTACAGTGAACCAGCTAAAGTCTACAGCCAGCCTGCCAAAGTTTATAGCGAGCCTGCCAAAATCTACGGCGAACCAGAGAAGATTTACTCCGAACCATCCAAGATCTATTCAGAACCGGCCAAAGTTTATTCCGAGCCAGCTAAGATCTATTCGCAACCAGCTAAGATGTATGGCGAACCTAGTAAGATATACAATTCCGAAGGTCAACCAGTGGATCGTCAGAGCAGCGAGCCCGACGAACAAAATTACGAGATCGATGAATCGGTCAGCATTGGCAGTAACGGCAACGTTCACGGACCGCAGCTGGTCGTAACGGAAGAGACTCCAAGTGCATCCGAGGTCGAGGACGGACACAAAGTCGGCTATGTGGTCGAAGGCAGAAACTACAGGAAATACAGAGTCGAGGAGAGAACACCAGATGGCTTCATCGTGGGCGAGTACGGTGTCGTCAGTCATGATGACGGCTCGCTACGCGGTGTCAGATACACCGCTGATGGTACGATCAATCCTCAGCTCATCTACGACGCTTTGATGAAGTTCCTCGCTTTGTGAAGATAAAAATCGTTGAACCACAAAGATTGAGCAACATTGATGGACTGATTTCTTTGTCTACAATTTTATAAGTTTAAAGAATCAATAATGATTCAAGATCTGATCTGCATTTGTTTTTTTGACCACTGGTGTAATATCAGCGATTAAGAGAAAGAAAGTCAAATTTTTTTCTTCAGTAAGATTCGATGGCGATCACGGCGAGATATAAGTAGCGGACTTTGAGATAGCGTTTACAAGACAAACACGACTGATTCTTTTGCTCTTGCCAACTCAACTGCCTCAACAATTAATTTTAAGAACGATATTTAGGATCTAAGTAAAACACTTGTCTTGTGTCCAAACGAGATGACTTATGCGTAATCTATTATTGTGAAACGCTGACAAATGAAAGTTACTCTTTGGACAGCGAAAGTACGAACTTTTATATGCATGCAGTGCTATTCGATGGCCTTTGACGACTGTGGCACTGTTTGATCGAAATAGTTGCCGAACGTTTTTCTTGCTATTTTCTTGCTAATTGTAAAACTCGCGAAACGAGAGTGAGATTACATTACAATTTTAGTGCATAAGAACTTGTGACACACACGTGGTCTTTTTGTAATTAAACCAAATGTCAAAATTTATTATTTTGTGTCTGTTTTAAAATGCAATATTGTGATAAACAAATTTTTTTGAAAATGTAATAATTCAAAGTTTTTGTTAAATTATTACTTTTGAGAAAAATATGAAATCTCTACTGCGAGAGCCTTTAAACTTATGTAATTCAACAAAATATAAAAAGTAACAGAAACCTTTATTCTTGATGCGAAACTTACATTGATAACAATTTCCATGCGTATCGATGTGCGTGTCTTTATAATTGAATATCCTAAATAAGAACCAAGCGTATTCGTATATTTGTCAAGGATGTACCGCAACAAATCCATGCGATCTCTGATCTCTGATCTTTGATCTCCAGCAAGAAAATCTTGAAATGAGGGCCCGCAGTATTTCAGACTCAACAAAATATTTTACCACGCTCGTTTCGCAAAAGGACTCGTATTACAACATAAAAAATAATCTACGACGTTTTTCTTTAAACCGACAATTTGTTTTTATCTCTCTCTTTCCCTCTCTCTCTCTCTCTCTCTCTCTCTCTTTCTCTTTATGAACATATCAGTCTTGTAGTTTAATAAATCGAAACATCAGAGATCGATACGATGCGATCTCATGTGTAAAGCGAAGTAAATCTTTTTTTTATATTAGTAAAATATCAGGCAGGAGAGACCTATATCAGAGATTAATTGCCGAAAGAGATGTAACAAATTATTATGGCAAAGTTAATAGACTTAATAGAACATTTAGACTTCTCATCAAAACAATAATTTAAATACGGCTTGAAAAAATCAAACACAGATATCGTTGCGCAAAAAATGAATAAGTAATTTTTATTACACACAAATTTATTGACATAAAACTAATTTTTAAATTCTTTTTATTTGTTTTCAATCTAGTTTCTGAATTTAATAATATTTTTACAAAACTTTCGGATGCAATACATTGTTTAATATATGTGAGATTTAAATTTTACGTGACTAAATAAAATGTGCGAAACATTTATAATTGACAAATCGCACGTGTCTGAATGTTCTATCATAAATCTCTAAAATCTTCGACGACTGAAAATCCTTTTCGTACGCTTGCACAGCGGTCACGCTTCTGCGATGATGAGGTACACGAAAGAGTTGCAACTGCCAGGGCCCTCGTTTAAAAATTAGTCGACGATCAAGTGAGCGTGATAAGGCTGACCACCGTAAAAATAAATAGCAAGAAAAATCTTGTCCTTTTGTATTGTTAATTATTTAGCACTTACAACTAACTTGTTCTCTCTCATTACCTCAGTCCTACGAGATAGTTCCTCTCGCTATGCAATATCGAACTAGCATACTTGTATCCTAATCGCGAGTTATGCACCGCAAGACTCGCGAGAAACATGTACGTAGTGTTCCAGAATTATCATGAACGAGTGGTTGCAAAAAACATCAACAATTTTAACTTGAACCACAAATCCGTGAATGAAAGTAGCGGCGCTCAATTACTGGACATTCTGTACACGGATGTTTTGCGTATTGCTCACGTTTATAAACTAAGAAGTGACGTCTTGCGAGAGAGATTATTCTACTTTACTTCCCCTAAAATATACACTTTTTAAAGCATTTTCGATATTCTACGAGACGATATTTTTAAAAAGCTTTCGTGTGTAAGGCATGCTCCTAATGTTTACTTTTAAACAAATTATTATAATGTGTAGTGCTGTGAAGCCATCGCTATTTCTCAACAACAACTTTGTAATAAACTCATTGCCATAAACATAACGTCTTGATTACTTCATTCCTTAAGACTATAAAACTTTTTTTATTATTTAAGTTAGATTTAATTTAATTCTGTGTTTTATGTTTTTGTTTATAAAAATTGTCTTTAGTATTATTCAATCGAATTCAAATAAATTATTTTGAGTATTGAAATAACTTTTTGTGTAATAACACGCAAACTATGCACATACATAGTCACTTTGCAAAATTATGAAAAAATTCGAATAAACTCTAATTATTTGATATTACAAGAAGTGATTTGCGTGGCTTTGTTACTCCGTCCAGAAGGTAAATCAATAATGCGCACGTCACGGATATGAAGCGATGTGAAGTGAAAAGGGGATCATTGATTGATATATTATGTCGACCTTAAAGAAGGATTCTCAGCGATCATTTAGATACATCGTAGCGTAATGTCCGTTATTGCAAGAAACTCACAATCAGTTATTTTTTATGGCCTCGAGATATACGCGTCAAATTACAACGGAATCGAAGCTGTTGCGATCTTTAACTATATGACCATGGATTGCTAATCGGTTTTCATGCTATAATAAAGATTAATAACTCTTCCGTTGATTAAGTGACGGAAATGTGATGTGTATAAATCGAAAGAAACATTTCTGGTGACTTCCTCAGACCTTGTTCCAAAAAATAACAATCCTATTATTGTACATGTAAATTGCTAGTAGTGACAGATCTTGGCTTCCGAGCAATTTTTTTTTCAGACACACAGATCGTGGTTTATACCACGATAACTTGACATCAATATTAATGATTACTAATATAATGAATTAGATAATATCAATAATTATTATTATTGCCAAGATTATCAAAACTCATAAATAATGATAATAAGTCTGCTGTATATCGAGTCTTATAAGAAATCTCGGATCGACTCGCTCAACATTTTCTGCATCAAATAAAATTATAAAATCTGACAAAATTATTCTGTTTAAGTGCAACAACCAGGTAATTCTCACCTGCATCAGGTAAGAGTCGGTAAGTTAGGTTAAAGTTTTACCACTGCATGGTTGGATTATCGGTGGCGGCGTGTTGGATTAGAAGAAAGGAATTGCATATATATATATATACATATATATAGCTCTGAAAGGACCAATCGTTGGGGTTTCGACGGTGAATAAACATGGTCACGCGACTCTGCCACTCGATATATCGACGCGCGCCGTTTGGACACGCACGTTTCTTATTGTGCAAATAATTGAAACACTAATCCCTTTTATGCCATCGTGTTGACCGTCAGGAATGTCAGGATACGATTGGATGTAGCGCGACGACCCGTTATTTAAGAGTGCGTGCTCAAGAGGGTGCAACCCCGGAACGGAATCAGTTAAAAGTGGAAGCGCGCGACACGCATCCTCCTCGTGGGGATAACACGTGACTTCGATACACTTTCGCTCGAAACTTTCGCACAGGCGAGTTGTGTAAATTTACTTATGACAGAAGAACCCTTAGATTTTGTTGTCGTCGAAGAGACATAGGATGCTCGCGTAATTCTTAGGGTGAAGAATTAGGGGATCGATGTGGAAAATCTCAGAAGATAGAAGGGTTTCAGAAGGATTTCAACTAACAACGCTCGATTATAAAATCTTGAGCAATACAGAGAATAAAAAATGTAAAATATAATAATTAGATTAAATGATTATGTTAAAATTAGAATGAGGTTTTCTTAGTGCTAACAAACATTGAATTTTTGGATCGATCATTGAATACTACAAATTGATGTTATTTATCAAACAACAAGCGACGAACAATCGTGAACTAAAAAAGAACGTGGAAGAAGTTTTTCAGAAAATGCTGTGAATGATCATCTCATCTACGATGAAATAACTGGAGAATAACGAGCGGGAAATTAGTGGTGCGTGAAGGAAGTATGAAGAGGACGTACCACCTGTGTCCGCGCTCATCCCTGTCACGACGGGGGGAAGGATGCCCACTCGAGATAAAGAGGGAGAAAAAGGAAGCCCAGTATATCCTTCGTCCTCATCGCGACTCGTCATTCCTCCCACGCCCTTATTTCTCAAACGAAAGAACGGATCTATGCTTCTCGCAACGCGATCGAGCACAATGGTAGTCGACGGAGGCATTCAAGCCAACGCAGATCCTCGATAAAACATTGAATGCTGCGTCCATTCAAAGCTCTTGCTTCTTCTCTCCCGCCTTCTTCTCCGGTAGATTCTTTATTTAGTACGCATCTCTACAAAACGAACTGAAAATGTCGCATCTCGATTCGGACAATCTTCGACCTAACGACTGCGCGTGTACGTACTTTGGCATTCGAGCGATCTCCAACGGCTGCTGGAATGGCATAAAGACGAGCAAATTCGATGACGGTTCTTCAAAATGCTGACAATAGCGTACGTCAAACAAGTCGCTGGCTTGCATATTATCAAAAGATCTATTGAAAACTGTGTGTGCTGTATTAGTTTTACTTTTACAATACGCAGAATGTTTCTTCAATTTATGTCGCTTTACTAGTGAGAATTTTAGAAAATGTTATGTAATGAAAATAAAAAAGACAAACTTTATATGACTGTATTTAAGTTTAAAATTGATCACCTTGAAATGTTCTATATATGATATATTTTCTGTCACAAATTAAATGTGATATATCTTTTCATCAAATTAGCGTTAATTTGTCGCATTAAAATGTACCTATTGGTTTCTTTAAAAAATTGAAAAATATCAAATATAATATTGTACGCACAAAGATACTTCTCGCCGTTCTTCTCTTTCGAAAAAATCCGAGCTGTAATTATGTAAGTCTACGTTCTGTTATTGAATTTATTGACAAAAACCATTATGATTTACCTGTATATTTACCTCTGAATAAATTCAGAGAGTTCTCGACGACCATAAATTTTCTTCGCGCAAGTGATAATTAAATATCGATTTTGGACTTCAATGTTTTTTTTTATCTGCACACATTGATGTCATACATGTCACACTAGGTTTATCATAATTATCTTACACGGCAATTAAAGTAACGAGATAAGAGCATCTGATTATTGCTGTTGCATGTCTCTACATTCATATCTCGCTAATTAAGTTCCGACAAGAGCGAGCGCCTTTCATATTTTATCCGCGATTCTGCGCGTCATCGGCGGGCCCATAATGGAAGAGTAATTTGTCACATTGCGAGTTATCGAGCAGCGGCGCCATTTGAGTGTCGAGCGTAAGCGGATTCGCGTTAAGTGATTTGTCCTTGCCATCCCGAGAAGGCACCATTATGCGCTGTCGTGAATATAGATGTGCTATTCTTGGCAAGAGGGGGAGGATCGTTCTCCATCCAAAAAACATCCTAAAGGAAACGATGTCCTTAATGTCCGATGTTTGTTCGTATATAAGAACAAATCAATCATCGTTCCTTGCTAATTTTACAGACTTTATTTTATTTATTAGACTTATATACTTTTTATATAATTATTTTGATAAAAAATATGAAACATGTCGTGTTAAAATAAACCGATAAAAAAAAATAAAAGGTAGAGAAAAAGCTTAACAAACTTTCTCACAAAACCTTTACTCTGAAGAACATGCGGGTCAGCTAAGATTTTTTTGTCTTTCAAGTGACGAAAAGAGGGCTTTTCTCGACAGGAGTAATGCAATTCCTTACGTGCATTTACACACACGTTTACACACGTATGCACGTTATTATTTTTCGGGTCCTCCGCGTCGTACTTTATCCCTCACGGAGATTCGCACTTGCTCTCTGGCACCCTCGTGTTTTTCGACGAGACAAATATTTATATCGCCTGCTGCGCTCATTGTCGGAGTTCGCGGCTACTCTCTCCGATTAATTTCTAAGCAGGACGCCATCTTCCGTTTCCACTTTCTCACGGCAAGTCTCTCACTTCTTTATTATAATAATATTTAAAATTGTGTTATATTGTTTTTTCAAAAACTATTTTTGAAATATATCTATTAGTTACATATATAATTTATAAAACACACAGTGATGAGTAAGAAAAATACTTCTACACGTTGTTCTCTAATAATAATACATCAGCAGAAATTCACACGTTGAAGTCAATCTGCGTTTTACATAAAACAGATTGCATATATCGTGTATCGTTAAATGAACGTCACTATTGTAGATATAACACAAAGTTTGCTACAAAGCGTATCGCGCATGCGGAGCCATTCGTAGGCGGATCTTGTGGAAGGCGTAGTAGTCCGATCTCCGGAGTGCATTTTCCCCTCTCTTTGACCCTTAATAGTTCCATTAACACCTGGCACCTGGTATCCCCTCTGCTTTCTTCTATTTCTTACGTCGAGTACATATCATGTGTAACTTATTTAAAGAGACAAGAGAAAAAGAAATTTATATTTTAGAGTTTTAAATTTTAATTTAAAAAAGAAACAAAGTGATAAATAATTTGAGTAAAAGAATGAAAAATTTTAATTACATGATAAGTTTAATAATTTGGCTACTGATGATACTTATTATATTAGCGTTTTACTACTTTTTACTCTATAAATATTTTATAAAATATTGTTGCGCGCTAATATATACATTAAATTAAACAACATAAAATATATTTTAAAAGAAGCTATAATAAAAAAGATTTTTCTAATAAGCTCTAGTTTGAGTTAAGAAAAAACTCACTTTAGTTTAATCTCAAATTTACAATAAATTTTATATCTGTAATGTATATCTTCTTAACTATATATCAGCCTGATTCTAAATAATCGTGGCGGAGATCATATTGAGAATAGATTGCACGGTTCTCCATCTCGTCATCTTTTCGATCACGATAAATCAGACACCGTTCAAGCAAGGTCGCGCGACGCGAAAATAGCGTTGCTTATGAAAACCACCCTCATCTGCGACATACATTTCGCGCGCTATCGTCGAGGCACAAAGGGAGACAGGGTGACGACGTCTCGCTTCCATCTACAGCGCTCTCGAGCCGGAACGGGCATAAATCGTGGTCGCGATAATGGAATTCTCAACGGGGGTCGCATTGACACAGCTGCGAAATGTCGTGTGCCGCGGGAACGAATAGAGATCAGGCATCGCGGCCGATGGTGGCGTCGCGGGGTAAGGAACACATATAAAGGGCGTATTTCAGGTATTCCTCATAATGCAAAAAAAAAAAAAAATCCAAAACACACACAGCAAATAACAAAATTTATATTTAAAAAATCAAATACTGTCATTAATAAGAATTTTATCTCTTAAAAAAAAGAGAAAAGTAACTTGCAACTTATATTAATTTTGTGATTTTTTAAATATAACTATTATATAAGCTTTAGAGGACTCATATCTCATAACAGTTTATATAATAGTTATATATTTTATTTAATTTTCATTCAATAAATTTTTTTATAGAACGATACTCTTGATTTACAAAGTTTGCACAGAAAAATATATGTGGGACAAAATCCAAATCGAATTGATCGCTAAAACTCGGTCGACGGAAAAAAGCACCCTATATACGTGATGTACCTTGCGTTCGAATGATTAGATTAACCGACAACGCGATAGTTCCCGTGTGAACACTCCCATACAAGAAACACATGCGTCTTTTCTCCTTTTTCTACATTTTCCCTTGAAATTTCTCTTTCTTGTTCTCTTCTTTCTTTTTGACGCGCGAATATCGCGCATTATACTTTGCATGAATCACATCTCCACCCTTATAGATTTTTCGTTTTCTTCGCGTTTATCTTTTGCTATTTTCGAGATTGAAATATTGATTGATGAACTGATAAAGAAAAGAAAATAGTTAAGATTTCTCTCTCAATCTCTTTCTCTATTTATCTTCCTCTCTTTTCACATATTATTTTGCAAAACAAAGTTTTGCAATAATAGTTTTCTAAACTATCTTTAAGTGTGAAAAAGTGTGAGGAAATGTAAAATAAATGTAAAATAAATGAAGTAGAGAAGACAAAAGGAATTTCTCTTCTTAAGTTGGTGTCTATTATAAATCACAAAACATTTTACTGCCTTTTACGACGTGTTCAAGGTTTATGGAGCAGGTTTTTATGAGTTTTACACCTAAGAGCAATTTTAGACCAAGTCATTGTTGCACCTTTATATACTTTTTTGCCTTATGCAGGCAAAATGGTTACTTTGTAGTTACTTTAGCTAACGCTCTTTCTCGAAGTAACGTTCGACTAATACGTATTTTTTGTGACTTAGTATTGACAGAGTTTATACCATAAAAAATGTATAATGCGTGTTGTTTTTCGATCTTTTGAGTTTTCTCGACTCCTGAAAAAATTGACGCGCGTTGTACGTATCATCACAACTCTTGAATTTTCTGTTTCTCTTGTAAAACATCTGTACAATCGTATACAATCATCTTGAAACTTTAAAATGTGTAACGTTGCATTTCAAATCCTACATATAGTGTTACTTTACTTAAAAAATAGTAATGCAAGTTTATTTAATCTTTTAAGCTTTATAGTGGTTTTTTGCTAGGTCTTTTAGAACGAATAGCCATTATAGTGGCTTTCCGCTAAGCGATGTTTTAAAACAAATAGCCACTAAAGTGGCTCTATTTTTTATCTCACATTGAAAGTATACAACATTGTTAAAAAACGGAAATATTTTTACATGTTTCTTTAATTCGCATTTCACAGCAGAGCTGTCTGTACAGCGATATATTGCTTCACGACTAGTATAAAAAAAACTGTCGTGAAAACACTTGTTTTATTCATAAGTTACTGTATTGAATATTTGCTGATAAATTTGATAAAAACTATTATAACACTCTTGACTTTTTAATTTGATGAAGTAGGAAAGAATTTTTCCTGCATATTTTGTGCAAGTTTAAAGAATTGCTAATCAATATAATATTTGTGCGCGTGTGTGCTAAGAACTGTTTGCTAATCAGAAATATACTAATATAGTTTTAATTTTTATTTCTACAAAGAAACGCGCATCTTTCTGAACACTTTTGTTCATCGATATTGCGCAGGTTCACAGCGCGAAGTGGGTAAATCAGCCAGCATCAACTACCTGCGTACGCGGGCTAGATAGTTAAGTCTCACGGCGCTTCCGGAAACGCTTTGTTTGGCGCGGGCGGAGGTATTGAATGACGCGCGTTTTCAAACTAAAGAAGCACTTCGTCAAAAGGCGAATTGCCCGAGCAAAGACGCATATGGAAAAGAGGGCGTTGAAACGCCGCCGCTGGAAATTCGAGAAGCCGAAGAGAGGCGAAATGGGAGCGGAACGACAGGGCACTCGTTAACAGGGTAAAGAGACAGGCGAAAAAAAGGCGCGCATCTTGTGTGAAAGGGATGACGAGGTTCTGTCAGAAGAAGATGAGACACTACAGCTCATGAAAGAAAGAAGAATGATAGAAGAAAAGGAGTTCGTATATCAAATGAGTAAACAATTTATTTCCGTAAATGTGAATGTTCTAATAATACATTCTCTTGCGGAACTTAGCAAAGCGAAGAATTGTAAGATTATATACTTATTTATTTATTGATACTTTTAATTTAAAATGTTATTACATTTAACAATTTGATTTAACATCAAAGAGAAAAAGAGACAAAAGAAGAACGCAAAAGTGAGTGAGACCGAGCGCGAATGTTCACAAAAGAATGTTCACATCGACTGTCAGCACACTGTTAGCACTGACAGCGAGATCGAGTTACGTCACTTGGTCGGGGCCGCTGCGCTTTTTCAGGGCGACCATTCAGAGCTGCGCTTTACAGTCAGTGCGGGAATCGACGGGGGTTGCTTCTTATACGCTGGGACCCACATGATCCGCACGAGAAGACATCTTTCTTAGGCGTCTAAGAAAGGTAGGAGTGGTCGAAATGGTCGGCCATTGCGCAAAAAATCAGGCCAAGTACATAACTTATTCTTATCTGTCTAATTTATTCATCTTTCAATCTTTGAATTTTGATAAAAAAAAAAATAAAATATTTTTCAATAGTTTTATTTCTAAAATTAATTAAGTTTGAGCAAACAATGTCTGGTAAAAAGTAAGTATCTTTAGAATTAGTATATATTCCTGAATTGTTTATATAAAGAGTCTTTAAATAAACTTTCATATAAGAATATTTCATATATAAGAATACTTTTAAAAAATAACTTTTTTTAAATATTTATATATGTTTAAAATATTTCTTGGTTTTCTTAGACTTGCTTTAAGTTCAGATATCTTGATCCTTTCAAGGGATCAAGCAATAGGAAGAATAAACATTTTATCAAAAGTACGTTGCATCATAAAGTCCTCCTTGTCAAGTTGTCTCTAAGACCGATTCTCACCGATCGTTCTTGCCTCTTTTTTCTTCTTGTGATATAACGACAACGCAGTCTTATAGTTCGCGCATAGCTGAATACGTAACCAGAGGCCGGATGTTCCCGCCCAGGATGGATGCGCGTCTTGCAAGGTACTCCTCAAGGAGCTCCTTCGTTCTTTTTCTCAAGGTGCGCCGTCTCTGATTTCTGATCTGCTGGCCGGTGCAACTACTTGTCACTGAGCTCTGTACCGCCCACTTTAAGAACACGAAAATTCGAAAGTTCGTTACACGCGTTCCCCGGGTACGAAACCGACCAACGACGTCTGATTTTCATAACACTGAACTTCCGGCCGACTAACGAACGTCTTTCGCGTCTCATGTTTTTTTCCGTTCGCGTTGTCATCCATGATGGCGAACTTCATGGTCGTCGAGCGGCCGGAAGGGGTTAAAAGTCGACTGGTCGATATTGCGACTCGAGTTGTTACAATTCTATGGATTAAAATCTGCTAACATCTGATTAAAGAAAGAAATTTGTTCTGATTATCATAAATTCTTAACCTTTAGAGGGCCGGGATTTGAGAGGGCATGTCCGCCTTAGTAAAGTGGTAAAAAAGATATCTTATATCATGGATTGACCATACACTAAGTGTCGATCATGGGTAGCGCCAATATATTGGACATAGTAACTTTTTAAAAAAATTATAGATATAAAATTATAGGATATATTCATATCAGAATTAAAGTATATTTAATAAAATACTACGAGAAGCTATAATAGGTGTCTTTTTAGATGACCTTTGCATTTCACACGCTGAAAGATCTTCTTTTGATCTGCCGGCTGGCACATTATCGCACAACGCGCTTTCCACGAGAGCTTCCCATGTCAAATTAACCGAAGATTATTCGAGTATTCTCATGAGCGGCGGGTTCATGCATATGGCAGATTTTCGTATGTTTCATCGTCAAAGGGCGACCGCTTTACTCCCCCAACGATCAGGTAAAACGCGGAGGGCATTGCCGATGTTCGCGTTTACGCGATATTGACCCGACCATATGCTCGTTATTTCCCATAACACATTGCCATCCCAATGTTGCTGATGCACGCGGTGGTATTTAGATAGTGCCGCACAGCAACAGGTAGGTGCTCCGTTATTGTTCTAATCACGCTACCGACAACTGACGATTTGCTCGGTCACGCGAATCTTAATCGTCTAATCTCTCTCTGCGCAGGTTACGCTCGTCAGACTACAGGTATCTATATTGTCATAAGAGTTACATACGTAAAAAAATAAAAATTGTAAAATTTCTAATTAAAATCTAAGAAATAAAATTTAATAATTATTTGCGAGTGTATGTCTGTTCTTAGTTATTGAACCATATTCGAAGTAAATATAAATTACAATAAAAGATTACAATACTCCTGTTCAAACACAGAGATAACATTTTAGAAAAACAACTTACTGAAACAATTTTAAATTTGAATAAAAAGAATGTCGGGTTTCCTACTTAGTAAAAGAGAAATTTTACATAAAGTCTTCTGCGTGGAATCTAACCACAAAGAGAAGTCAGTCTAAGAAACGTGCTTATCCTCTATTAAAGCAGCGTTTTTGTGGCGACTAAAATAGCGATTGGCTTTCTTTCTCTTTTTCTCTCTACAGTACAACAACCTATTCTAGGCAGGATTATTTTAAACAAGTCCCAAAAAAATGTCGTGACGAAAATGTCACAGAATCTTTGTTATTTGGAATCTGCGTCTTTGCTAACGTAGAATGAAGAATTGAGGTGTCAGTCAATTCTTAATCAAATTTGTTTTAATAATCAATATCTAAAAATATATGTATGTAGTTCTTATATGTGTATATACAAGTAGAAAATAATATATTAATTGTTATTAAATTAATATTATTATACACATATTGTTATGTACATTTGGATGTTGTACATGTATTTTATTTTATGCATAAATCTTGTTAATCGATAAAACAAAACAGCAAACGGTTGTCGACAAGAAAATTATAGATCCCGTACAGCTTAGACTTATTGTTAGATTGTAACGGAGATAGCGGCGAGACATCAAAGAAGCTTTCTTAATCTCCTGTGTCGCTCCTGTGCAACTTTGGGTTTACGAAACCTGTCCTTTTCGTTAGTCATCTTACGCTTGTTCTCCTTTTCAGTTGTTTTGGAATTCGCCCTTGCCTGTTTCCTCGTTTTATAAAAGAAATTGAACCATCCGTCGGAGACCTGTTGATGTTAGTGACCTGATTATATGTATAAGATTTACGCTGTCCTTCATTACTATGCATCAGCATCAAACTCCCCGCGACCTTTTCGTTTCTGCCAATAGCTTATATCCTAATCTTGCTTTTGTGGCGCAGCGAGAACATACTTTTTCGCTCACCTTTATTCGGTAGCTATGGCTTCTGTATATTGACAAATCTGAACATTTTTTGTTACAGAATTAGTAAGCCTAAGTTGGTACATCCGTCTTAGCCTTGTACCCATCTCGCTATCTAGATAGTGTCGAATTCGAAAAAACTTTGCAGCCTTACTTTTGACTTCCCTGTGTCACATTGCTAATAAAATCGTCATCGCGTCGAGA
>QVOB01013097.1:0-37508 GCA_014839585.1 Pseudomyrmex concolor
AATCTTTCAACGTCTTTACATTCGAAATAAAATTCACCAATAGAAATCAAGAAATGTGTCAGGTATTGATCATGTGATATCAACGTTTTTGTCAACGTTCTCCGAAACGCGATAACAACGGATCCAAAACATGTCGGAACAAAAACAAGTCGAATCACCTTTTATGTATTTCAAGTTTTGACAAAACAAATAGTACGTTCGTCACGAACGTTTGATGTGTTCGATTGTATTTCAAAAGCTAGATATCATGATATAAACATGGGAAAATAGTTGGTTAGTACGAAAAACATTTGACGCCAATTTCCCTGACTCTTTTTTGTATAAAATATTGTACATCTTCACACAAATCGAACTGTGTATATAGGGTATATGCTTATATCGCGGTATTACTTATATTACTTATTGTATATTACTTGTATACTCAATGCTCTAAGTAATAAATTGTTTTTTGAATATTTGGAAGGCAATACGAGCAATTATACAAGATGTTAGTGTATTTTTTTTTATATCCTTTATTCCTGTAAATTATTTAATCAGACGTTTTGATCTCAATTTTTAAGATCTTTTTCATTGATTCCTCTATGTTAATGAAGAGGAATCAGTATCATATCACCCTACGGACCGTAACCACATTGCAAGTAGTAATGATTATAATAATCGGTTGGATACGTTCACAAATAAACTCCTTACAACGTTTCGAGATGATATTCATATTCAACCGATTATTATAATCATTACTACTTGCAATGTGGTTACGTCCGTAGGGTGATATGACACTGATTCCTCTTCATTAACATAGAGGAATCACTGAAAAAGATCTTAAAAATTGAGATTGAAACGTCTGATTAAATAATTTTCCAGAATAAAGGGTATAAAAAAAATACATTAACATCTTGTATAATTGCTCGTATTACCTTATCCAAATATTTAATTTTTCAACGAGTATAATTATTTATTAAATTGTTTTTTACATGATCTGTTATGATAATATTATTAAACTTTTGGATTACATATAAGATAAAAATATTCTTTAACAATATATGCACTAGTTCTCTTAGTATGCAAAGTAAATTGTTTATTACTTTCTGTTATATAAAATTTTTAATACAATATTGTTGGTTTCGTAGGTGCTTATTACAAGATTTGATAAATGCTATATTTCTCATCAGGTATAAATAAATCTTAAAGCCGCTGCTTAACACGTCAGAAATGCTAGATCAAAAATTTATGTATACGTACAATATATTTTCTTATAACAATAGATGTATGTGTTTTATTTTGTTCGGTTTATTTATTTTAGCATATAATGGTTCTTTACTTGTTTTACTGGAACTTATAGAACTACTATATCTTACGTCTTGACATTTTGAGTTAAGAATCGTTTATTACAATTCTTAAGTTTGTTTCAGAAAAGAAAATAAGGTTTTGTATGTGCTGTTTTAAGTTTTTGAAAGAGGTGTTGTACATATATCTTAACCTTTCACAGGATGAAGGAGATCCCTTTAAGACGCGTGATTGTTTTTGACATATGCGTGTGAAGAACACGCTTTAAACTTGTTATTTTGATTTTTCTTATATTTGCTTTGTAAAATACACATTTAATTTTTAATCTATAAATATCTATATCTATATTTTTAATTTACACATACTACGGTTTTAAATTAATCCAGAGTTTCAGTTTGACTCTTATATTTATTTCAGGGTTAAGAGAAACAATTATATATAGTGTGTAAATGTAAAACATATGTGCATGCTAATTATATGTATATTACAAATATTTTAGGAACTTTTTTTTTACCGTACACACTTTTATATCTTTACTTTGACACATAAATTTATGGTTTTTGTACTTGTAAAATATTAAAAATTCTTCTCCGCATATCTCACAATATATCATTTTTGAAGAAGACAATTTAACTATTATCGTGTGACTGTATTAAGCAAAAGCCGACGAGCGAATGCGTTGAAGTGAAAAAAGATGATTTCAGCGGAAACACTTCTCTACCAGATCTTTCAACGTTCTTCGAATTTGAAGTCGCTAATGTTTCAGGTGACGATTAATATCAGAAGACATTTAGTTGACATTTATCGACGCTCCCAATTTATATACACAAATGACTGATGACTGTGTGACGACTGTGCGCTCGGCGATATTTCCGCGCGTCTGATAAATTACTGCTCGTGTTTTTGCTCGTTTGCACGTCTCTCTCTGTGAGATGTGCTGCGGTCCATTGCACATATCACATTACAGCGCGAGCATCTGGTCTTAAGTTAATTTCTCACGCTGTATCGAGAGTTAATCAACCTCAATGAACTTCAGTGTCGAAGTCGTCGATAGACAGACATACGCGTTTCGCTTCTAAGTACGTGGCAGGGTCACGTTAAATTCTCGCTAAGATCCTTGTATCTGATATATAATATGACATCTCGCAAAAACTCTTGTTATAATATAAAAACTCTCTACTCCGTCTTGATGCCGACGTCATTACTCGCTATCATCGTTTCCCTCGACGTCGCAAGCATTGTTGCAACGGAACTCGAAGAGAAGACTCGCTGTCAAATCAAATTTGTGAGACGGCTCGTATATTGATCACGTTAACGTGTTTAATTTTTAGAATTCTGTACATTTTTTCTTTTTATTTTTAAGCACACAAGGCGATTTTATTCTCCATTGCGCGCAAACAGATTGAATCGGATGCGTCAGTCTGAACGTACAACAACCAATCTCCCGACGTTTCCGTCTTGAACCGTCTGAAACGTCCGTGCGCGCGCCGGCTGCAGCGTGTGAGAAACAATAATTGATATTCCGCGGAGAACGCTGACCCGGGCACAGTCGGCCCCCGTGATTAATAAGTCATTCATTAATATAAATGAATTCCCTCGACGCGAATGATTCCATGATGAATCGGCTGCATTTACCGGTGCGCGAACGCCCGGCGGGTGCGAACGTAGCGTCAATCGCAGACAGCTTTGTACCACTTAGGCTTTAAGCGCGCGCACGTTTGCACGTTTGCACCGCATTCGCATCGGTTAAGAGTTGTTGGCATCGAGCGAGAAGGGTGACTGCTCGTTAAGTTAGCGCCTTTAACTCGCGGAATATAAAGGAGCAGCGGAGCTATAGCGTAGCACCGAGACGCTGATAAATCAATTACGAGCACCCGACGCGATAGAGACAGACGTGCGATTTGTCGATCGAGCGGAACCCATCGCCAAGAAAAGGGGGGAGGAAGAATCAGCGATTGGTGACCGTTCGAAACGATGGCCGGAGATGGATGGGGGTGAGATCGTGCTACGAACAAAGGTGAGTCGGACATTGCCGGACGGCGAGCAAGCCGCGAGCGTGACTCGCAAGAACGCAGTTTCGATTTCTATGGGCAATTAGTGATCGCGGCACGGCTGCGCGGATAATGCGGGCGTACATATGCGCCCGCTCGTTTTCTCTTTGCGCTCCGGAGGCTGGCACTTCGCGTTGGAGAGGGTGCACCGTGCGTGAAGGAGGGAAGAAAGAAGCTCGAGCAAAGTGTTGGAGCAGGCGAGAGAGACGAAGCGAGGACGCGGCGCGTTGGCAAGAAAGCGGAGAGGGTAATAGAGAAGAGAGAAGACGAAAGTACGCGGAGCGAAGAAGAACGGACAGGCACGGCTGAAAACTCGTAGGCAACTCTTGCGCGGTATTATGCGCAATCCTGTGAATGCACCTGTCAGTGGTCATCATTCAACAGCTTCATTGACCCTAGGATCAATTGGGATGCAGTGATTCTCACGCTCGCGACACGCCGCGCAGACGGCGCTGCGAGATCGCGCCGCTCCGCTCGCCCGAGCCTGGAGCAGCGGGACGCCTCGCCTCAAAACTGACAGGCACTGTTCGACGGGGGCGGGGGTTAATGAGACACGCTGATTGGCTCCGGAGATTCATCGGGTGGCTGACGTTGATCAATTTTTATCCCATCTTATTTGCATACAACTGGCGCGCACACCGACAGTGGCGTAAACGCGCCTCCTCGTTTTCGCGGTTCTTCCTATCTCGGGATGCCACTGTGAAAAATCGACATCGATCGACGTGTCACGCTGCTTTATTATTCGCCAAGGGAGCGAGAGCTCCTTGGCGTTACTCGGTGTTTTCGTTAATAGACGCGTTCTTCTCTTTCTCTCGCGGTTTCTCGTTTCGCGAATGCGTTCTGCATATACTACGTAATTACGAGAATATTAATAATCTATGGCGGTCGCACAAAGGCGCGTAATTTGCGCAATTAGAGTCATCGTTCTCACAAGTTACGCCGAGCGATCGTCTGATGAGTTCGAAGTAACGATTTTTCGTGCGGCAACCGGTCGCGCGCACGTCCGCGCAATTTTTCGAAGCACCGTTAGCGCCGAGGGATCGTACCTCGTGATTTATGGTTCGCGCCGGGAATAGAGCTAACTATGTAATAACGTGCGCAAGAGCAAGGCGTCCACGCCAATGGCTCGGGCAATACTCGCGGCTTTCTGGATATAAGTGTACGGAGCAAGTATATCCCTCACGAGCCGCATATACCTTCTCGTTCGCGTTTGCCATCCGCGTGCATAATCTTTGACGGCTTCGGTGACTCGCGGCATTCGAAACAAAAATCTCGAGAACCGAGAACGTACGATGATGAATTGTTTGTCCATATGAGTCGTCATTTACATTAATCTCCGGCGAAGTCAATAGTGCTGCGCGATCGCCAATAATTAAATTAAACAGCATTGATCCCAAAGTGATTGAGACAATCATGGTTTCTTAATTTTACGTTGGAAAATTTCTTCTCAGGTGTTAAGACTGTCCAATGTAAAAGTAATACAGCGAAAATGTACGTTAAATCTTTTCACAACGATAATCGTAAAATTGTTTGTTTATTTCTCTTGCGTTATCGACAAAAGTTAACGAATTTTCATTAATTTTCTTTCCGTCGTACTTGTGCGTGTTCCTATCAAAATATCACAGAAAGAATTCTCTTCTGTCTGAAAGAATCTGTTTCCATGCGAGCAGCTGGTCGGTCATAAAGCCTGGGACGTATTATAAACGCACGTACTATAAACTTCCACCACTCCCGCGCATCGTGCAGAATTGTAAAATTGTCATGCGAGCGCGAATAGCGGAAGATAGAAACTCGCCGGCGACGCAGTAAAGATAAAGCGTCGTTCTACTCGCCTAGCGAGCAGATATACGCATAAACGCGATCGTGTTATTCTGAAATAAGTCTCTTGAGATAACACGAAAATAAGAAAAAAAAATCAAATATTAAACGGTGTCTTTATCCAAACTTTTGAACTGCTCGGTTTTATTTCCCGGTTACTCCTGCAAGAAATAGCGAGAATGTTTCCCGTAATTCGATCGGGGAGCGCCCTTGGGTTCCGTGATCTTGAGGTATCGCGCGAGAAGAAAGACGATATGCTGATAAAACGAGATACCTGCGCATCCCCGTGTGAGAAACCTCTCGAACCGAGAGAGTCGAAGTGTGGACGGAGACGATCGAGGAACCGCGGCGCGAGGGAGTCGAAAATAAAATAAAATAAAATAATCGATCAGGCGGCTCGTAAAATTTCCGGAGGACGCAAATGAGTCGTTAAAAGGCCGGCACGCATCCCTGCTGCGCCACGGCTCCTTCGATATCTCTCCTCTCTCTATCCTCCCTTTGCTTAACCTACTCCGCCTTACCAAACTTTAACTAAATTAGAATATATCGTTCTGAACCTCGCGCGTCATGTTCGTGCCGGTCTCTGACGCGTAAATCACGCCGGGGATATAAAACTGTAACGTTCATCGCCGACCAGCTGAGCAAGCACGGGCTTACTTATACTATGTATGATCGAGCTTCGAATATTTTGTGAACGGTTCTCGAGACCGACACGCCGCATCGTGGTGATTCGATACGCTCATTACGCGAGAGTCCGAACAATCGCGAGTGCCGCTTCCTAAAAAAGATTGAAGGTCGTGGAACAAACTTTATTTTACACACTTACTATTTTACTTCCTGATATTACGCTTACTATTGTAATCTTCATATTGCGTAATAAATGGTTATTTCCTGATTTTGTCTATATTTTCTAAGTTGAAGTATTAAAATAAAAATAATTTTTATTTGTCTGATACGCGCAATGAGAAAAAACAAATTACTACATCACGACAATGTACTACGAAGCTGCTGTAAAACAGAGAGAGAGAGAGATACGACGCGGATACATTTTATAGTCTGCGGCGCGACTCTGCCGCCGGATATATTTGCGCTCTCCCGGCGGGAAAGTCTCAAAAGGCACCGCCGAGACCGGTCGTTTAGTAGCGAGAGCTCGCGAAATGAAGTCGATCGAGACGGTAAACCGACTGACGGACGGACGGACGGACAGACGAACCGGGCGGTTCGAGGCGAATCGCGCGTAACCTTCGACCTGACACCGGCTCGGCTCAGCAGTGTCACGGGCAGTCACGTGGCCGGCATAAAACGTGACGCGCCGTGAAATACCCTCCTAATGGGCGAACGGGTTGCGCTCACGCACACGGCCACCGTCGTCGTCTTCTCTTCCGCAACGTTCCACTCAACATTGTCGAGCACTTAACAGAATCGAAGCTATATCGCTTTTTTCGCATTAAAACTTTTTTCCTCTTATTAATTAACATGTGTCTGATACTGCAGTATTATTGTTTATGTTGTAATATTAACATTTTAAGAAACAATAATATTGCATCGAACATATTAAATATAAAACAATGGATAAAAGTATTGCAGGATTTTTACATTGTTTACAAGTAGGAAAATATTTCTTTCTGAGAGCTACGAATTCTTTTTCTCTAAATTTGATCGTAACATCAAATTCACGACACAACTATTTTGATAAAATAACGCTGTAGACTCGATGATTTTACTATAAATTTTCTAGCAATTCACAGAGAAAACGTTTATTTTATAGAAGAAGTACACTGTTCTGAAATAGCAAACTAAAACTTCAATAGACGTCGATAGTCATTTTCTTATTGAATGACACGGTAACTATATACGCCGTCTGTGAAGAGATCCATAAACTGCGTTCGGTGAACGAGCGCAATTATATCTCGATTAAAGGCGAAACGAGAATGCACCAAGCTGCGCCTGAGTGTCCCGGCGATGGAAAAGCCGCGAGCGTGCACTGAAAACCGCAGACACTAGCTTGCAATATCGCGTTTCACGTTTGTTATCGTTATTACTCCCGCGCGACTGTTACTTTCAATAGCCCGAGCTCCCATCGGCGCCTATAGACGCTCGTAGAAACGCACATAAATTCCGGCGTCGATGACGATCGCTTCGCTCCACGATATACCTCACGTTCTTCGTCGCGCGGTCACGTTATGCTCGCATACTTGCAAACGCGGTCGAGACGCTTTTTCTCACTGGCGAAAAACGTGCCGCTGCGGCTTCATCCATTACCGTGCAAATGTAATTATTATCGTCTCTTGAGCGAACGCGCAGAGAAGACCGCGCAAGAAGAGCAGTATACTTTATTCGTTTCTGCGCGCGACTCGCTAAAAACCGATTTTCAATTAGCGAACGCAGGATAAAAAATAATATACCGAAAATTTTCAAAAGGAACCATCGGCGATTTCATATAAATATTTTGCTTGCAAAACGCACACACAACAAATTTATATTGTATACTAAATAAATTTTTATTTTATTTTTTTAACAATCAATCATTAAAGTAATAAGTAATAATTAATTCATAACGAGACCAAAAATATCTCTATAACTTAGATATCACATTATATTGCACTTTTCCTTTCTAAAGCTCGATTCGATGGGTTATATGCGTCGTTACATGCAAATGTGCATGGTCAAAGAAATATAAGGGTAATAACGGATGGAAGAGGGACATTTGAATAAATACGAATATAAAAAGTATTCATAGTCATGCGAGACAAGAGTGGCTCGTACACATGCGCGAGGATCACAGTTCCAACGACAGCGATCGACGTGGTCGCGGTAAACGTTCGTCAGGTGAAACCAACGAGAAAGGGGCAAGAAGAGGATATATACTCTCGAGCGAGAACGCGCACGGATTCTTCCCGTGCCTAATGGTCGTACCGGGCATGCGTGCGCACGATCCTGCGAGCGCCCGGCAATTACATTATTAATAGAGATATTACTCCCTACGCTCGGGCATTACGACATCGTAACGCGTCGTAAGAGAACGTAGTTCGAGATTGGATCCTTTTCTTCGAAGGAAGAAGACTAGACCGGCGAAGAGAGAAATAAAAGAGGATGAAACGACGCGTCGGCGAAGGTGAGAAGAAGAACGAGGGGAAGATGTAAGATATATGAAAAAGATTCTGGGAGAGAGGTAGTGGGAGAGATAGGCCTCGGATCGGCGCCGTAGATTGATCGCGCCAATCTGTTTCTGCCGCGGACCACACATGACGCCCGATGGAAATTTTCAGCATTCGCTCGTGACGATGCACGTCGTCGGATATAGGCGTCGCGAACGCTAACGCGCTAATATCGAAAACATCGAAGTGTCGGGCCGCGCGCGGCAGGTGGATGAACGGTGACGGAACGTTGCTGCCGCAAATAGAGAGGTCGGGGAGAGAATATCGAGGCGAAGCATACGGGAGTAATTGCGTTACTAGGCGTTCGTTAAACAAAACTGCGAGTAGACGCGAAGAGACTTCCGCGTGTGCATTATGATCGATGAACGCCGATCGTTTATCAGTCCTCTCGCTCTCGAAATACTTCGCGGCGTCATTACGAACGATGCGCTGTTTAAGTTTCTATTAAGTGATCGATAGTTCTCGCAATTATCTATCTCCGAAGAGAAGACTTGAGTTTTTATCTGCGAGTTGATAAATTCATCGTTTTTTTTTCTGGCTTTGTAGAAATTATTTGAAAGCAAGTTATTTCCTGTAAGATCAGCGATGTAATAACGGTGCGGTTCTCCTCCGGTCGCCGATCTTCTCATCGGGACAGATCTACGCGACGCCGACGGCCAGGGTGGTCGTTACGGCGGGGGCGGTGGTAGCGGTGGTCGCGACGGCGGGGCAAGGTAGGGATCTCGCGCTTACCGAGACGGTAAGGATTATGGAAAGGAAAGGAATGGAAAGGTAAGGTAAGAATAAACTAGGCGCGGTGGGAGTGGGTCCGGATGGCCTCCATTCTCGTCACTGGCTGCGAAGAGGACGGCGCCGACCAATCGGCAAACGTTGCCTCCGGCCTCACCTCCCCTCGTCTTCCGCGTGCCGTGTGCTTGCGGATATCTCGGCGCGTGTGTACACATCACACGGAGAGGACCGTCTGAAAAATCGCGCCTCACCTGCCTCTCGCAGGTCGAGGGTCACCATTGCCCGGTTACCCCTCCGCGCCGAGACGCATACACCGACGCGCGCGACGTGGTTTCGCGCACGAGCGCGCCCGTGATAGCTTGCGACGTGATATTGACGACTGTGAGACGAGGGATACCTGTGCTCAATCCGCCTATCTTCGCGCGACTACATCTTGCTGTAAAAACCGAACGCACACACCTCATTTATATATTCGCACATACGTGTGAACATTTAGTCATCGTCCCAAGGACTTACCGCATGCGTGATGCAGTTCGAGGTTCGGGTCATTTCTCGTGTCTTCTCGACTGCTTTCGTTTCTTCGTTTAATATTGTATTATTAGCAAATCACGATAAACGTAACAATCAATTAATCGAAACAATGGAAAAGCAATATAATAAGTTAATAAGTACAACGAATATCGTTAATTTCGTTTTTACGCACATAGAGGTTGTAAATCGCGCGAGAGTATAAGATGCAGCGGTTATTTCGCTAACTGGCTCGAACACGTGAGCGCATAAAACAAAATGCCGTATAGGTTAATGAGACCGCGTTTGGATTTCCCTTCACTTCAATAATCGTCATCCTCGACGAGTGCATCATGTATACATTGAAAAACTCTTGAGAAAGATCCACGCATTGTCACATTGACTTTAGAACAAAATATTATACTAAAACAGTGTTACGTGCAATGGGGTTTGCGATATTGCTACACTTAATGTTGCTACACTTAATGTTGCTACACTTATTGCAGTATTAACGCATGTACCGCAATATTGCTTCTTATTGCAGTTTGATCACGTACTGCGATACTGCAACTTACGTGATAAAATTGGCTACTTACGAGATAAATTCAAAGCTTTGCAAATTACAAAAGCGTATGTTTTATGCGTGCGTAAATTCAGATAAAACCGATTTTATTCACTGTATTAACGATAGATTCGCTAGTTGTTATCACGGTAAAATCCGATAATTACGATTAGCGAAGTGTTAACAAGTGCATTACGAGTCAATCAAATCGCTCCATCGTCCCGCGATAACGAAGATCGCATAATGCTGATGATCGATACTGAAACGATACAAAAAATCGCGAGGAAAATCGCACCGTCGTTATAGTCATTTTTATCTTATTATATCTCCACTTCTCCGTGTATATTTTCCCCTGTTGTATCGCGCGCGTTTTTTCCTCTCTCACTTCTCGTCTTTCATCAATATATCTTTCGCACCTGTGCTCGTCATCTTTCCACGGATGGTTTTTTTTCTCCCCGTGCCAGGTCACGCAGATTTTGCGATCGAAAGACTACTTTCCACGAGAGCCTCTCAATTGCATTTCGACGAGAGAGGAATTGCAATCGCGAACACGCTGCGATGTAAATTTCTGGGGCGAAGGGAAGGGATGAAGAACGAGAGAAGATGGAAAGATTATTTATAGTCGCGCGTGTTGCGCGAAGTTTAGCGAAGCAGACGTGCACCTCGTACGTAGTGATTACTTCCTCCCACACTAGCTTCATCTTGCACGCGAATCTTCGCGCGATAGACAAAAGCGCGCCACAGCACCGCAACGATCCGATCGATCGTAACCGTCGATCGATATCAATTGTGGCCGGATCGGGACGATTTTTCTCGGCCGCGGGCGCCGATCGCTCTTATCCTCCTTGTTGCCGCGATTCGTCGCGGCTCATTATGCGCACCGCGGCTTAGGCGCGACAAGAAAGTAGAAAATGGAAGCGTGCGAGTATAGCCAAAGCGACAGCATCGAGAGATATTACAACAGAGGTGGTTGCACTGTCGCGGCGGTTTAAATGTCAACGCTACGCGACGTCTATTACCCCATCCACAATGCGAGCATCACTAATTTATCTGTCGTTACCGCGCATGGCGAGTGCCCGATAGAGAGGTGTTGGTTAATCCTCCGTCCGCTATTACCCCGTCACACGTCGCGCGACGATAGGAAATGTATAGTAGCGCGTTGAATGGCGGTTTCGATATATTCCACTTTCTAAACATAGTAAAAAAAAAAACAGGACGCCGCGTAACGAGACCCACGGAATTTATTTGACTTCTTTCTTCTTTAATCGCACACGTGAGATCGGTCTCATTATGATAAATCGTCGGAGTAGACCTAGACGCGACGAGGCGAGCAATATTTAACCGATTTATCCGCCGGCGGGACAAAGAGTGCTTGTGTGCACGGAAATTTTGTGAAAGCAATAATAATCTCCGGATATCGAGACTGAATGTTGTAACGATTCGAAGAGAGTGCGTAACAACGATATCGTTTTGAAATCACTGCGCGGATTATCTTCAGAATTTAGCATCGACCGTTGGACATTTCGAAGAATAATCTTGTGACAATCTTTTACAAATTGTGTAACCCCGAGTTTTCGGACTAAAGTGGATCCTCGAAATTATTACGCTAATGTAACGTCGTGTCTATGACTTCGAATATAGCTTCGCGCAATCAGTATCAGGAAATCAACATTATGATAATCTTTAAACACGGAAGAATAAAGGAATTTGTGTACGGAGACATTCAGCCGCGTCTGCCAAGAAATCTTCTCTCAAGAGGACCCGAAGAAGATGGGACTGTGTAAGGTCGTTGCCGTCCCACCCGTGGTGATCTCTCGGTGACAGGAGCTTCGTGTTTTCCTCTTTTTATCGTTTGTCTGGTGTTTCGTGTCATTTCGAAGGGAAGCGTACGGCCGTGAAACGAGACCCCCGCGGAGACGCATCCGGACCTTCTTTCCCTCTCGCTCGCTCCTTCGCCTCGCTGCCGATTAATGGAGGGTATAAGGCTTTAATTGCCAACATCGTCGAGGGAAGCCAGCTGGTTGCCTAGGAAGAATGATCTTAATGCACGAGGAAAGCATCAAGAGAACTCGACCCACTCACCCCATGAATTTCCCCGACTTATTTAAACGGCTGCGTGCCGCAAATCGCCGCGGACTCTCTTCTCATTTCTTATCCCGAGGTCGTCGGAGATAAAATCGCGCCTCGCTGAAACCCATCTTTCGAAATTCTTAATGGTTCTTGGCGAGAAAGTACGTAAACAAGCATTCTTGAAATTCGACAAACATTAACTGCAGTCTTATTATACCTATCTTTGCTCTCGAGCAGTAATTTTAGATCTCTCGCCTCCTTTCTTTCTCACTCGGCCATATACTCGTAAAATCGCATGAATCGTCTTGTTAGTAAATCCATTCTCACACTTATGTTCTCGACTTCGCGCGATCGCACAAGAAATTGCTCAGAAAATTGTTCCGATTCACAAAGCGGTATTCGATGACTAAGATGTTCGTCAAAAGGCGCCACACAGCGGGAGAAATCTCTCTCGCGGGACGTCAATGAGATCGATCTGACAGTTTGACATATCCGAGACCGCAATCGAGATGATATATCTAAATTGGTCATTGATACGCGAGCGATATAGAGAACGTTTGGCGTTTAAAGCGCGGCTACCTCTTCGCCGATATATCTATCTTTTTTGCGGTACTTTTATATTAAATTAGCGATGGTCATCAGCTGGTATTCGTTACGACGAGGCGAAACTAGAGGGAATCAGATAACGATGAATCGTTTTACGGACTTCTGCCAGTTTCGCTTGTATACATGAAAAATAATTACATACATTTTTTATTCAGAGAATAAATATTTATACATTATTAAAAAACCGCTTTCATCATTGAAATAAAAATTTTTTATTATTTATTTTCTAAGCAGCATCTAGAATAAACTAACTGATTTTTCACATGTTACAGCTATTTAACATTGAAGGCGTGCGCGATTTATACATTCGGTCGATTTTATTTACGACTGGAAATAATTTATTGCATCGGCATTTTTGCGAGGGGTAAGGCGCGAGAGATATAACGGTCGTTATGCCGCCACAAAGTTCAATCAGGCTTTAAAGGGTCTTGGCGGTGTGGTATTAAGCCGGCATGTGTGAAAGCACGTCGTAGTCCCCTAGGTCGTGGCCGCGCGCGTATACCTTTTCACAGCGCGAAAACGCGCGCGTTAACCGTCTTACGAAATTCCTAACGCACATCGACCGTCAATCAGCCGTTGTTTTACGACTACGTTCGACAACTCGTCGTATAACGACGACGCCGCAATTCCTCGTGTTCACTGTGTGTTCGTCGTCGCGAGTAGTTTTCGCGTCTCTCCTCGCAAGACAGAACGCTCTCTGACACTTGGCTTTCTTGTTATTCCTCGAAAACAATAATTCATAAATTACGGCTACTCGCGCTTGGTTTTCACTTTCATACGTCAATAGACCCCTGCTTAGTTAATGAATTACGACGATTACTTCGAATAGCGCGTGTCCGCTCTCTTTGTGCGCATAAGGCAGAGTCCACATTACGTAGTCAAACTTTGTCATGAATCAATCTTGCGCATTCACTTTATTTACTGTATTTACTGCAATATCACGCTGCTTGCTGCAATATTGTTGTTTACCGCAGCATCACCGCTTACCGCAGTGTTATCGAATAGCGTGGTATCTTACGATAAAATTCGGCTTAGTTCTCGCTAATGTGAACTCTGCTTAACAAAGAATGATTAACGCGCCTTATGGAAACTTATATGTTTATCTAAACATACGTGATCGAATGCTGTAATAGGAAAAACGATTTGTTGTATCGTTCGATTTTATTCTTGAATAATCCTCTTTAAATGAATGCGTTTGATTTATACTCGCCAAGTTCGACCATTAATTAAGTACTGTCAATAATACGTGTGAGATGTTTATCATAGTGTACTTGTGTACATATATATAAAAGAATACTTATGTTCAAGATCTTTCCCATATTATCACGAGCTACATCCCTTTCTAATTCCAATGTCGCTACATTGTTAATTTATGACAATGAGATACAATCCCCACACTCGTGCGCGGTGATCAATCTAATCATCTGAAGTTGGAGACGCATTTTTGTTGATTTGGTTTCTCCGAAACTTGTATGAGATTTTATCGCATCGTACGAAATAAATGACCGATTTTCTTTCCCGATTACAAATTCTAAATGTGTATCGGTCTTTTGTGTCTGATTTCTCGATAGCATGTTCGCGGGCAATCGGTCTTCGCGATGTCCGTCGTTTCATGCTCGGCATGCCCGACGTATATAATTTGGTGCCGGCTAATCTTACGCCGGCACCGCGCTTAATCACTGCTAATAAAACCTCAAGCACGACAAACGTCGTAAATCCCGCCTTCCGATCTCCGAACAGCGAGAGCGCAACTCCGACAAGCGATCGAACAAAGCCGAATTCGCCCAACAACACCGATTAACGTGAAAATTAATAAATCGTTCCGTTGTGGCGAGACGAATGAGAGATCCGAACCCTGCTCGTTCATATCGCGACATGAGAATGGCGGAGTAAGACGGAAATTTCTTTCGAATCCGCACAGAGGCTTTCCCCGGCGACGTTATCCTCTCTATACGCGTTCCTTCTCCGAGGAAAGGGAATAGAAGAGGTGGAGGATCGATTCTACTTCAAATACGAGCCACGCCCATCTTCCTCTACCCCGTTTCTTTCTCTTACGAGGTACCCGACCTCTGACCCGCGGGTGGTAACCCGTACTTCTCCACGCACTCTCAACACCGACCCCGCGCGCGCGCGCGCGCGCACCGTGGCACGCTCATTCGCTTACACGCACGTATGCACGCACGCACGCACCGTGGAAGAGAGCGAGCATCGAGCGCGGACGCGAGTAGAGGCGTAATTGAAGAATAGCGGATTTGAGCGTATATTATGCGCCGAGGGAACCTGAATTTTTCTTTGTCGTCGTAAATACGTTACGCGAGAATCCCATAAGCCGTTAATGCGAGTGAACGTCCTGCCTGTTGAGGCAGGTCCGCGAGAGGCCTGGAAAGACGCGAAAGATGCGAAATCGCGGGCGCAACGCGCACATATTGCGGCCGAGCGATAAGCTCATTACAATTTATCTCGACCGAATTAATTTCTTCATTTTCTCTTTCTCTCTCTCTCTCTCTCTCTCTCTCTCTCTCTCTTTCTTGCTTAATTCTTCAGTGGTAGAATTAAATTCCAACAATAATGTTAGATCGGAGGATATTTTAATACGGTCGATGCTAAATTCTGAAGATAATCCGCGCAGTGATTTCAGAACAATATCGTTGTTACGCGCTCTCTTCGAATATTTTAATATCCTTCGACGGAAAAAATGACATGTTTAGATAGATTGTTGTTTTATTACGTGTATATGTATATAAAGTTTGTAAATATTTACTATATATACACTATAAATGCAGCAACACTTCGTCGTATAATTAATGCAACGCGTAAAAGCGGCGAATGGTTCGGAGAAAAGTATATTTATGGGCCGTAAAGAAGAAATTAATTAAAGCTTGCGTTGAAAGAGGAGTTGTTGTTTGGCCGCACAGAGAAAGTCAGTTTTTCATAATTACACGTTTACACATGACCTTTCTTTTTCTATTTCTGCATAAATATTTCCCCTCAGAAACAAGAATGATCAAATCCCGAATCAACTCTTTTAACTTCCTGGCGCAGCCATAGAGTTGGACTTGATTTGCACCGACTCTTCAAGTCAAAGTTCACACTGACGTTTGATCGCCGGAGCGATGATCAACTTCGTGCGTGACTTCTGCCTATACAATTTTGTAGCGCAGCATAACTTCAAGTACCTACCAAGATTGTTCTTATTTATGAGATGCTGTGTCTAGTTTACGAGAAGTAGGCGCGCGCTGAGATCGCGAAAAGTAACGCGCAGCACCCTCAGGCATTCGCTACATCGGCGAACGACGAGCTCAGAAGACGTGATCACGAGTAAGAGACATTTTCGCGGAAAAGGTCACGTTTACAACAGAGGAGGAATCGCGGCGTTTAAGAAGCGTGGCTACGTTTATTACGGGTAAATCGTCGGGTCCCTCGGAAGTACGGCCGTTAATCTCAACGCGTCCGACGCAACCGTCGATGAGACTTCTTGCCCAGTACGCCTCACACTTTGTCTTTCTCTCTCTCTCTCTCTCTCTCTATTTCTATCTATCTCTATCTATCTTTTTCCTTTCTCTTCTCCTTCACTATTCCGCTCTGCCGTTCTTTTTCCGTGTGGTTCGCGCCGGTCGAGCGCGGCGAAAATTAGCTTATTAAAATAACAATTATGGAGTTCCGTCCGGCTATTGTACGTCGTGTCAGGGGTTAAGCGCCAGTCGCTGTAACTTAACGGAGAGATGCGGATACCCGTCTCTTTTTCTCTTTCTTTTTCTTTCTCTCTCTCTCTTACGCGGACAGTATGCCGCGTAGGACTTGCGGAGTACTCTCGAGGGAAATCTTGAAAGCGAGACGCTTCTACGCGCCGAACCGCGCAGCATCGGCGACGACACGTCAGCGCACACCCGTGACGGGTGCTCTCTTCACGCGCACGAGTACGCTCAATCTCGCGCCGCCAACGTAGTATCGACGAAGTGATTTTTCGCTAGAGCTCTCACGCGGCTACTCAATAGTTTTCTACCGTCGATGGTAGTCGGTCACGGACTCTTGCCGCCGTCGCGACGATGATACTTTGCAATTTCATGGCGACATGACCGCCGATATTTCTAAAGTCCGGAAACAATCTTCAGCGAATTGTACATATACATTCAGAATAAAGGTTTTAGTACTTTATATCTATATAGTATATATGTATTTTATTTTTAGCATTATACAAATGTGTAGATGTAATTAATTAATTATTTTAAAATATTTTTATATTATTATAAGCGTTACTTTGTTTTATTTTAACTGAACTCGGCGTTACCGTAATAGTATCGCGTTTTTTAATCGTCGCATGTGTGGATCGCAGGCATGAAGAAGCTCCAGAGCGCGAGAGATGTGCGCAACCGTGTGTTCTGTTCCGTGGATCTTATTGATTTTTATCGAATTAGTTCGAGGTAATCGTCGACACGTAGAAGTCACTGGTGCGTAACAGTGTGGATATCCAGGCACGGGCTGTCCACTTGTCACGTCGGAGTTATGGAGAACTCTCGAGGAAAATCTCGAAGACGAGACGGCGCACTTGAGAATTCAGTGCGTAGAAGATCTCAAGGGGAGGTGAAACGGGGATGGAGAACGAACTGCGAGAAAGTGCGTCACGAGAACGAGACTCGCCTTTTACGAACTTAATTCCATCCCGACTGTGAGACATAGGTATATCTTTGACGTGCGATTTTTGATGAGCTGATATTCAAATACTAGAAGTTTGTTAACTGAGTACATTATTGATTCGTAGGTGTGTATTCAATTAACGAATAATTTAGCCACGGTGAGGAGAAAGAATCTTAAACAGGCAGTAAAAGATATGACTCTTCATGTTAAATACAATAAGAATTACTAATTTCCTAAATCTATAATCATTTTCGGCTGAACTTATTTTCAAATGCGCGCAGAATAAAGTACAGACACATAAATGTCTATGTGAAGTGAGATATTAGATATTTAAAGGGGATATCGAAATGAGAAAAAATGTATTATGCGCACTTGAAGCACGTCGATTCTAGGCTCATGCCTAGCAGACTATAACAGAAGTATTGTTCACATGCGGCGATTATCCAATTAAGCGAAACGTTGCGTTCTCCAAACGTATATTCGTGATATACTGACACACGCATCCCATTGAGCAGGCGCGACGTTGTTCCGCTTTCAAGACGAAACTTTCGTCACGCTCACCTTTCTCCACTTCCCGTCGAACAATGCGGCTAACCGTCGAGGACCTCGTAAAAGCGTCTACTTGTGAGCGAACGAGCGGGATGAAATCGAGCCACGCGGAACTCGCTAATCGACCTTCCTCTCTTCTTTCAGCGCCGTATAAGGTGGAACACCTCACGCAGACTCGCGCGTCGCTCTCGACTTCTTAAAGACGCCTTTAAGGAGCGTCTTTTGGCGCGGGCGCTGCCTGCAGTGTGGTCGGATGAAGGTGTTAAAAAGGGCGCTAAGGAGGGCGTGCCGTCTCGTCCATTAAAGAAGCGCTCAATGCATCGGCGGCTCTAAGTGGCGACAAGTCGCGAGCATTCGCGTGTAACCCTCGCTAATTTTCCGCCATAAAGCTACCGGACTAGCATCTCGGAATAAATAAACACGCGCGCGCTCGCGGGACACAGTGGGCACAGTTTATGCCGAGGTGCGAAGTGGGGCTGCGCGCGAGACCCGGTCGGACCCCGGCACGAACAACCCGCTTTACATGCCGCGCCAGACCCGAGGGGACCCATTGCCAATGCAAATTTACGCGCGGCGAATATAAACGATAATTCATTTTGCGCCCGTTAACGCCCGGACACCGCCTGCCTCTTAAGTCCATTTTCACCAGCCGACGATGAAAGCGCCCCCGAATTACTCCCGTCTTTCTGTGTCGCTAATTGGCAAATTCAATTCCTGCGGGACTATCGTCGCCGCCGCCGCCGTCGCTGATACGGTATCCATTCACATACACGGGCAAGACTCTTTCAACCGTCTAATTAACTCTCTTCGCTTTAGAACGTGTACGATGTACTCGAGGTTAACGTTATTTAACAGGTTTTCGACTGGTAACTGTTAATTTAATGTTTTTCTTTTTATCTTCAACCGACTTTATTTAAGAATCTTCCGAATTACGACAAATTATGCACATATCTCGTGCTTATAGAAAACCAAAATTTGCAATAGAAATCTGTTTGCGCGCGTGTCAGCATTTGTATCTTCGTGATTAAAAATACATATAAACTTGTTCTTTATTCGGTGTATCTTTTACAAATACGCGTATAAAATTTTATCCACATTTTTGTAGCGTAAACATGGAACCTTCTTATTAAAATCGCGCACGTGACCAAAAGTGAGCGCCAAAACTTTCTCCATGCGAGGCACAAATGAATATAGATACGTTCGCATAATTGAACGTTCATATTCGGATAAATGTTTTTCTGCGGCATCGCGTGTGCATGATGTTTATCGGTGGTCCGGTCTATAATTTGAAGATCTTTTTTAGCGTCGATTACACACTGCTGCGTTAACGCCAGTTCGGGTGCTAATGGATTCGATTAAACGTCATTCACCTCGACATTGATTCTAACTGAGTGAGAGAATATTATCTCTTGTACAATCTGTTGTCTAACACAATCATCTTAACTTGCAAACACTTTTGAATAATATTTTAATAGAGAATCTGTGCTCTTTTTTTAATTTAAAAAATACAAAGTTGCGCGGAAAAGAAACACGGCGATGAGATTAAAACGTGTGCTTCGTCGCGACGTTTAAAAATCATAAAATATTTGTCGTGAGTGCATTCGACGTAGGGTGTTCGCCACGACTTTTTATATTCCAACGCCAACAGTCCATAAATGCCGTCGCGAAACGCGAAAAGACACGCGGTGCCGGCTATCCTCTCCTCCGTTGCGCGCGCGGCCACTCTTCTGCTTGCTTTCTTTTTCATAAGCGTCATCGCCTGTTTCCTTTTCCACCTTTCCTCATTACCCATTATACAGGGCCGCTGCCGCGAACGGAGGCCCCGTAGCTTTTGATCCGCGAGATCTCAGGCTGTCCGCGGGATCTGAGCAGCGCGCGGCCACTTTCAGATATGATTGTCATAAAGTAAATTGTCGCGGCGCGCAAGATCAGCGTGGGAGTAAATTACGAGAATAAATAAAGCGTAAACGACCGTGAAGGAAACTTTAAACGTCCTCAAGTCTAGAAATCCTAAGTGTGGCCGCGGCGCCCACACTCGGGGTTCCTAGATCTTTAGATATTACGTTCCGGCATAGATGCCGTTTTAAATGTATCGTATCGACAAGAGCGATCCAGTAATACGAATGAGAGACAACACAAAGAATGCTGCGACTGAAAGCCACAAAGATTCAAGAGAGAGAGTTTAAGATTACACACACACATACATACATGTACACATATAAATAAGAATTTTTCGAAAGTCAAAGCAAATAACACGAGCAAAACGTTTCACATAAGAATGTCTTATCGCGAGAGAATGACATCGTAAAATTAAAATTTTACTGCGCGTTATCGAACGTAAGGCAGAGCTACTGATAAACAATTGCTAGAGAACATCGACAAAGCTACCACAACAAACGTCGACGCTCGCGCGCTATCTGTGCTTCTCTCGGTGTGCTCGATTCCCAGCGCGCCGGTCTTATCTGTCCGAAAGAAGCGCGAGATGCGAGCGATTCGGCCTCGCCATTTAATTCGCAGATCTGCGATACGGGCTATGCGCGATCGTTAACGTCGATAGGTCGTACGGCCGCTAGATCTGAGCGACCGGCCCTGCCGGTATCGATAAAACCGCAATGATCCGGCGGTGATACTTCGGCGTAATCTGAACATCCGCGGCGAATGAGAAAACGTTCCCCGTTCCAGAGGAGCGGGAATCGTCGGAATCGTGGTGGCGGACTGGGGACGGGCGCGAGTGAAAGAGAGGCAGCACGAAGGGAAGGTGAAGGTAGAAAGAGCGAGATAAGAAGTAGGGTGTTCCATCGAGTCGTCCACCGAGGTGTCGGCAAACAGGGCCGTTCGACGAGTGGTTCGACTCCGGTGGTCCACGACGGTAATGCCTTAGTTTCCATGCAAACTGGCCGTACGCCTCCATACCTTACGCATAACCGGATATTAAAATGGGAAGTGGCCGACGCGGAAAGACAGACAGAGAGAGAAAAGATTCTGCATGCGGACCTCGTCGTTTCGATGTCCCTTTCTCTGCACCGTTCCTATCCTCGGCTTTTGTGACCCTTTCCCTCTTGCCCCCGTCCCGTTGTCCAAAGTAGAATCGAGATCGAGATCGTGATCGTGATCTCGATCAATTCTACGAATCGTGTCTGTGGCACCGTTCCAACACCCGATCGATCGCCGACGAGGTTTAAAAGAACGGCTATTCAGATCTATTCCAAAGATAGACGTATATTCTTTAGTGATCGTGTAGATCGCGCCTGCTAATCGACTGCTGCTGCAACGGATCGATCGTGAGCGCGTTCAAGAGAGAGATACAACGACTGCGTTCTCCGGATTATACATCGACCTATACATGTCCGGCTGCGATGCGACCGGTGACAAATGGTTTCTCGGAATGTTACGGTCGAACTCGCTTTATCGAAAGAAAAGAGAAACATCTCTTTCTTCGTTTAGAAAGAGACGCTAAATAAGTCATGGGCGTGGATTTCGATCGCGCGGCACAAAAGTTTACGATATTATACTCTCACGTTCTAGATTTCTAGTTAATTTCGACACATTTCGATTTATTTGCTTTTAGAGCGTTTTAATAAAAACATAGAATTTCAATGATTTTCCATCAAACTGCGGTAATATATATCGCAGTAAAATACAGCGGTACTATAAGCGCAACAATATTCTGTCAAGTATTAAGATGAATGCTTTAAATGTGACTTTCGACGCGCCGACGGCCCGGAATTACGCAATTCGCAGGTAAAGATCCATCTCGGAATGGAAAAAGCCGGAATTTATTTGATGCACATGTGGCTGATGTTCCTAATACGGAGCGGGGCGACGGCGCATCTCCGGCCGCGTCGATTCTTTAGCAAATTACCAGCACATTGGATACGGATTCGATCGAGGCTTATCATCGGAATCGATTTGTTTCGCGAGCGTATCCACATCTCCGATCTCGATCTAGATCCCTCCCCCCCTCTGCACGGTTGTTCGATTCTTGTTCTTCTTTCTCCGTGTGAGCTGATGCGCCGGCATACGTGTAAGAAGCCGACAGGTGAGGCAACCAACGGGTTCCCTGGATCATATGTCAGAGACAAACGACGCTCACGTAACAAGATGGCGTCATGCTTCTCGGGGAATCGCTGTACTTAGCACTGATTGCTCCCCGAACACCTCGGCTGCGGTCGTACACTCTCCATTCAGATAATGTCTGCGGAGATCATCGATCCCGTGTCTTCGAAACACCCACAGATCGATTTTATGACGTCTACTATTTTTCTCTACTAATTATAAGTTTATTAAATTCTTGTTATTTATTATGATTGTTATTTTAATTGTTTTGGGGTAAAGAAATCTTTTAAAGATTCATCGATCTGTTTCTGATGTAGTTAAAGAGATAAACTGAAATTAACTACAAAATATTATAATTTTTGTAATAACCTGTTTGTTGACAATGATATTAGGCAATTATACAATATAGTAATCGGATTTTGTTAAGATGTTAATATCACAAGACTAAAAACTCTAGATTACATGATGTTCTTCGTATAATGCTAGAGTATTACTTTATGTAAAGGGGGATGAACAAAATACATGATGTACCGCACTCACTTCGATCCTCTCTGCCACAAGATATAAAACGATAAAATGCAACACAGGAAGCGTTTTCACTTACCGCAGAAAAATCTTCAAAGGAGATACATCGCAACGAGGTGGATCACGAAGGGTTTTAGATGGCAACCGACCGACGACCAAGAAGGGAGAAACGGGTAATGGTAATTGTTAAAGTAATTACGCCACCTTTATTTATGATCGCAATACTTTGTTCCTATCATCTCGCGGTGAATCGCGTGCTTTGCGGCGGAATACATATCGTGGCGTAATAAAAACTTCCGAGCTCACCGCAATTAAGCGAGCTTACAAAATCTCTCGGTCACGCTATTTTTCCAGTGATCATTCTTACCGCAACTCATCGACAAGTTTATCTCTAAAGAAAACTCTCTTTTCACACGTAACCGATCGATTTGTATGAAAGTGTGCACTTCTGAGAGTACCAGTTTGGCGATACCGATATTTTCCCACGAGCGAGATCGAACTTTTCAAACTATATATGCTCGGCATTAGAAAAGATTTTCCTATGAGAAATGTAATCATGTTGAAGTGCAACTTTCTTACATAGACCGCGAATAGATCGGTCGATCTTTTTGTAGATCGACTGTACGTAGAATCGGCGTGTAATGTCATTCGGGGAGAACGTCGGTCACGTAGCCGACAGAGAAATGCCTCGGCAAAACGAGCGGCGTTCGCAGCGCTGGCCGACATCTCTCGCCTTTTGCTTAAGTGCCCAATCTCGGATTTAGAACGGAACACTGTGATCTCGATATCGGTAAATCGCATGCATTCGCATCGCCGCGCACGCCGCGATCTCGATTATGATTCATCATAAATTCCTCCGCGCTTTCTCACGTCTTTCCTGCCCGTGATTCTTTTATCTATAGAAATGTTTTTCTCTTTTATTTCTCTTCACACGCAGATTTTATATTTCTTAAAACTTCAATAATTAAATAAATACGTTTTAAATAAATATATTTTATATTTTTTGTTGTTATTTCGATAACGTATCTGAAAAATTTAATTGCGTATTCTCAAATGTTGTTATAAATAATGTATATCTCTAAAGAAATTAATTGCGCATTGATCTAGAAGACCGAGTCGGCGCTTAAATGAAGAACATTCTCATTACGATAAATTTTCACACGTCAAAAAACGATTGGTTTATTATGATAATCTCTAATCTATGAACGTATATCTATCGTTGAGACGGCACGAGGCCGTCGTGAGAGTAGACGTCCGTGTCGTCTCCATAGACTCATAACAGGTCATCCTTTCTCGCTTTGCGCGGCAGTTGCGACAGTTATTAGTCAAGATTAGCTCTCGTGCGCGCGCGGGAGAGCAGCGGTCTTCACGGCGCGCCTGTATTTTGACAGAGCTCATCTCAGAATTAATCGATACTCGTTTCGTGGCGCTGGGATTACGATTTATCTGCATTATCCTCGTATAAGCGCTCCCGGGTCGAGATCTCACCTTCGCACTCTCTCGTATCTCTCTCATCCCCTTTTCTTCTCACATCTCTTTTCCACGCTCTTTCGCCATTCTCTCGTTGCTGGTTCCCGCTCTAGGCACTCTCTCGCCCGGTTTTCCTCCCATTCACTCTTCCAAGAATTAAGATTTCTGCGTCGTGAAATCCTCGCCGGGTTTCACCGTTGCACAGCTCGTACAACTCGCAGGTATTGTGTGCGCACTGTGCGGTACCACCTAGGAGCGAGAAACTCGTGAGTACACGCATCGGACCACCGTTGTGTGATTAGGTGCGCCCGTGTCGTTCGTTCGACGTGACACGTGTTCGACGTTCCGTTCCTCGGGGAATGGGTTGCGGCTGATCGACACGAAGACTTGCGCGAACGAGAGAACGAAGAGGCCGTCGAGGTGAACTCGGCGCAAATGCAATCTTACCGTCTCACCTCCCCACAAAAGAAACGTGTGCGTCACCGTTGTATAAAATTTTTTTCTCTAAACAAATTTTAACTACAGACTGAAATGTTGATCTGATTTCAAACATAAACTTATTGATTAATTTTGGGTTAATTGTTCTTTCAGTAAAAAATTAATTGGGTTTGTTATGCTTCCAATTTTAAAAATTTTTTTTGGCGTTTACTTTTATATATTTACTTGCTTATATATTTGCATGCAAATAATTGTGTAATTATATTAAATAGTGTGATAGAAAAAATTAAAATTATTCTTAAATATGATGTTTTAAGTTGATTATCGGAATTCCCTGAAGAGCGACGTGACTAAACGAGCTTTATGGTGTCGCGCGGAAATACAGAAGCAATAGGAAACATTTTGTGAAAATTCGATAACGATGCAGCGGCGTGTAGGTTGATAAGCACAGCCGAGTCGCCGCGGGTAATACATCGCCGTGTTACCGCCAACCACAACGACCAGAACGAGAAGTAGCAGCCAGAGAGAAGACGTAGCGGATACGTCGACGATGCGTATAACGGGGAACATGATTAGCGGCTGGTTCTCTCTCTCGGCGCAGCCGGCGCGAGAAACGCGGACCACCCCCGTAGATACGTATGCGCGCGTTCGCCGCGGCACGTATAACGCTCGTGCTACCCGCTTGTACACGCGGGGATTCATAAGATAGGCTACCTTACGGCTGGGGTGTCGCACTTCCGTCGTATCTCATCTTTGTATCGCTCCTTGCGCTTCTTCGACTAAACGATAAGAAGCCGATGGAAATAGGCGAAGCGCTGTTCCAACTCGCGGCGTAGAATTCCTCTTCAACATTTCACGCCCGAGAACTCGTGCGCCAAAGGAAAATCTATTGTGCTGATGACAGTAAAAAAAAAAGACATATCCTCGGATCAGTGTAAAATACATTATTCTCGTACTGCGATAATCTTTTGACATTGATGATCCGCGCGAACTCTTTGGATTGCGATTGTATTACTAATAATCATAATTAGAGAATTGAATAAATTGCGATAGTATATTTGCGCATACATAATAAATAGGTATCTCTGAGAAAATAATTTGACGAGATGTTTCTATTTTTGTGGACAAAAGCGCGCGCAGCAAACCGAGACTGCTTCACGGCTGCTCTTTGCGCACATCGATTTATCTTAGGCTGATTATCTTCCTAGACTTACATGTATAAAGGCGGTAAAGAGTGCTCTCGCGAATGCAGCCTCCGCGTCGCGTCTGAGAGATCGCGAATTTATCGTGGCAGTAGTGCGCGCTGGAAAAAAAATTTATTTATTCCCGCCTGCTACGTGATATATCAGCGTCCGGGTAAAGTGCGCGTAGTAAAGTATGCCGCGTTTGGCGTGTCGACCTCGGCGGATTAATCGGAGGATGAGTAAGCTACTAGATATCCGCGGGGCGACGCGAAAGTGAGATCTCAAACGCGACAATGAGGATCTCCCGCGCGCGCGCGGCCAGCCGGTCTATGTGCGCAGCCCTACGGCCCGATCTGTTGCAAATGCGAATTAATGAGGCGCATACGTCTTAGCGGGACATTACGGGTTTGATCTAAACTCGATAAAACCGAGACCATATCTCCTCCGTCCGTGCGCGCTGCAGCACCACAATGCAACAGACGTACAAACGCGGCGCGCGCGGCATTAATTTATAACGGCCGCAAATGCACAAGGACTCGTTATACTTTCGTCCCGTAATATTCTCGACCTTCCTAACCGATTCTTATCGGAGATTGTAATAGATCCTCGGTGTGTTGCCCTTGTGGTGGCCCCGTCATGATAAAGCCGAACCGAAGATTTACGATCTTTCCCGGACATTAGTCGGCACGCCGTTAAAATCGCGCGTGAATCGCATTTGTTGCGAGATACATAACAAAGTGCATCGCAAACGTATCAAAATGAGATCCGCGTTTGACGTTTCAAGAACAGTACGCCGTATCGTTTTATGCGCCGCGCCGCGTGATTTGTGTCCGCCGTCCCGAAAGTGTTAACGATCTCCCGGCATACTTTCGAGACCGGACAAGAGCGATTCCAACTGATATTTTTAGACTACCAAGGCAGATCCGATATCATCGGAAGAGCTCGGTGGTTACCACTCCTGTACGTCATTTGTCTCGGACTCTTTTACGCCCCCGTCTCATACCGCGCTACGTACCGGGTGAAACTTTGCCGTAAATCTACTTGACTATTATTTAAAAAAGCAGGATGTACGTTCTCGTATAAAAGCAGGATCCACATTAGCGAAACAAATGTCGAGCCGAATCCCAAAGTAAACTTTGCCGCGAGCATTCGGAGAGAGTATTATTTCTATTCTTCTGGAGTATCATTGTTCTTTGCTTTTTCTTTACGTGCCAATTTCATGAGCATCTTTTATCCAGCACGTCGAATTCGTGAATCACGTATCGCATATGGTAGCCAGATTCGCAAGCTATACCGCCATTTTTTCTGGCGACGCCGCTACCTCTCGACGACGGGCACGCAACGACGTCATAAAATACATCCTTTCGCGCGTCGACGGAAGCGATACACAGTGGCTGCTTTCGATACCGAGCTGGATGCATCAGCGACGATACGTCGATCCGAGAATCCGCAACGGAAATCCTCGAGACACCGGGTAGCCAAAGAGTAAGGTTACAGCGCGTACCCGTGGCCGAGACCACCCACGGGTTGAATCGATCAGCAACTGATATCCTCGAAGACGTGAACGTAAGGAGAGAAACAGAGGTGGAAGGAGAAGAAACGGTGGAAAAGAGAAAAGAGAGAGAGAGAGAGAGAGAAAGGAAAAGAGAGAGAACTTACAGGTGTACCGGGGCTGCTTATGCGCCCGCGGGACGCGCGCCTCAATTCACGATAACGGCGCGAGCGCTGCAGGGACCTATCGGGGCGCGGGAGCTTTTGAGAGTCGATTTTATCGCGGCGGAGACTTACGACTGGCGCGCGAACTCCACAGCGATTCCGGCCGAAGAACAAATCACGCGATCGGTCGTTGGTGCGGAGATCGAACAAGCACTTCTCGGACTGCCGAATTCTTTACCGTGCACACAGCATAAACTTGAAAAAAAACCTTTACTCTCCTCACATATAAAGAGGAACGCAATACTGTTTCCTTCGAGATAAGATAGCGTGTGGTAAGTGCTAACTGAAACTTGCTTCCGTATTGCTTGTGCGTGCGCAAGTGTGTATTTGTGGCATTCTTTACTCTTAAGTCATTTAGTTCAACAAAATTTCCGTTATAATATACAAGTAACGTCAAAAAAAGCGACAAATAAAATTTGCATCAAATTGCAGCGCCGCTGAAAAACGAATTTCAGCGAGATCGCAAATTCCGGCGCGATGAGACACTGTGAGAAGAGACAGTGGCAAATTGTTCCGGGACGCGGATGCTCGACGTGAGGTTCGACGATATCGTAAATCCCAGCAATTATCCTTAATTAATAAGTATCCAGTTAATCGGAGGGGGACGCGCGCATTCAGTTTTGCGGGTGCGAGCAAGTCGGAGACACAAATTTAATGCCGAGCGCGGAAAATTTAGGTGAAGAGCTCGAGCACTGCCAGCTCGGCGCACGCCATAAAATACGCTTTTTATTGGCGGAGCAACGAAATGCGCGATTCGACTGGCACTTTTATTACCCTCTTTCTAATTGCCCGCCATTTAGGCGAACGTGCGTATCGTAATCCGAAGTTTGCTCGCTCTCGTCACCGCGCTCGGAATATCCGGTCGTGAGAATCTCAACCGGAGAAAACAGACTTCGATATTTCGAACTATCCTTGGCTTCTGGTACGTGTGTCTCCGAATTCTGTTAATTGCGCATAATTTTTCAGAACACGGCTAATTCGTTTTAATCAGATTTAATACAAAATATTTTAAAAATTATTGCATACATTTATTTACAATTTACTTTTATTTATAACTTAAAGGAAATAATAATACGTGTTTAAAAATTCTCAATATCTGATTTGATGATGATTAATAGTGACTTATTCACACAAAAGCAAAACTAGATAAAAAGCTGATGCATTACGTTTGTTTTTTACTCGCGATGTTAACAATTTTAAATAAAACTACAAAACTTTAGATAGAAAACGTAGACACGTACACGTCTACCGTTTAACGCAATTAACACCATTCTATGTGACATTGTTCGTCCTCTACGGCTAGACAAACACGTCGGTTTCCACGGAATCGCCAAATTACCACCAATTCTCGTTTTCACGTCCGAAATCCATACGTACATATGTAGGTACAGTTGCGTCGTCCTCGTCGGTTATTCCTCCCCGCTGCCTCGAGTAGCGAAGAGGACTGGGACATCTCGTCGACGCGCGCGCGACTCATTGAAATTCAAATGTCAATCTCAAGAAGATACACACACATACACGCGCACATACAATGAGCGTATATTACCAAACGGGAGTGGCAAGAGAAACTCGAGAAACAAAACGGTGGCACCAGTGAATACGGAGTGCTTCTCGTGACTCCTCACGATGTCGAAAACGGTCGCCGAGTTCGCGCCCATGTTTGCTCTCAAATTCTGTTCGATGGACGAGGATCTCAAGCCCCAAGCCTCAAGGCTGCGCCTCCGTCGGTGTTGTTTTATAGCCGTATGCCGGACGGGCAAACACGTCTAGCTTTCGGGGCAAATCTCTTCTTGCCGCGTCCGCTACGACCTCCACGACTGGTACTAAACGTATACGCGTCGCCATCGAAGGTGTATAAGAACGTGTGACGCCAAAGGCTATGAAACTACAAATGTTGAAAAAAGAAGCGGACAGAAGTGCTCATTATTTGTCAATAGAATCACAAGTAGATGAGATTAGCCTTCTCTTCGATCAGAAAAAGTTTGAGAATTGAGAAGAAATGGTAAATACGAGATGAAGTATATTTGTATGTAATAGAGAGGAGAATCTCTTCACCGCGCTTCAATGACATAGGAGAAACCGATTAGCTAATTTAAAATGTCGATGTCTCTAAACTTCCGTCATCCAAATGAAAATGTATTCGATGAGAAATGAATGTCACAATAAGATATATTTATAATTTACGACCTAAAAATGACTTGTTATAACGCGAAACATTATAAATTAGAAAAATTGCGAGAAAGAGAAAAAGCGCACCAGAAGTTTTATATAAATTTATTTACACATATAAAATTCTTTTCGCAAAAAACAAAAAATAAATAAAATCTCTATCAAAAAAGTGACACGATCGCGTTGTTCGATAATAACGCGATGTTTTACCGCTATTGGCCGTAAGCGCCGCTACCGGTCGCAAAAGCGGTAAGACAATTAACTGATGAAATACACGACATGTGGCGCGATGCGAATTTTGATTTACGCGCACATTAATTCCTGAAGCCAAAGAGGGAAAACCACCGAAAGGAGAAGTATCGTACCCGTAGCGAGTTACCATCAAGAAAGGAAAGAATCTGAAATGCATAATAATGCACGGCACCGAGTGACCGCATCTTGACCGGGCAGAGGTGCAGTGACGGATTTACGACTCGTATGCACTTTGCTTATAAACCAAAAAAACTGCATTACGATAAATTTTTTATAGTTAAAAAAAAAGATATATTATTTCAAAGAAGAACGATGTATTAATTACTAAATTTTCTAATATACTTGCTTCCCCCTCACGCACATACATACATATATTTTTTAGCATATTTTTTAATAACTTTTTAATAACTCTGATATACAATATAAGCTTCTAATACACGTCTGGTGAGTCATTTTTTGCAACTTGGGTACCGGGAATTGTGCCATCCATGCACCCTACTTCTGCTGCGCGTCTATAAATCCAGCGTCGCCGGGGGGACGAACTCTCGCACGCGAATAATAAAGCGTCCGGCGTAATATTTCAAGATGGCGCGCTACGTGCTCGGTAGATGGCACAGCTCGATATTATTTAGCGTCCTGGGGTCGCACCCACTTAACCCCATCCCGCGAGTGAGCGAGCGAGCGAGCGAGCGCGCAAAAAGGGCGCCCACAAAGACAGAGAATAAGTTACCTTAGTCCGCGCGAAAGGACGCGCCGTAAGACATTCCCGTCGCGCGCAGCCTCGCACGGGTCCAGGACGCGGGACTTTAACGGCAGCGCATCGGTCGCGCCGCGGCATACGGAGGGTCCTTATCGTGTGTTCGAGGCCCCGGATGTACCGCCTTATTAATGATCGCGTTTCGCGAGTGAGAATTCGTTGCGGCGCGCGTCTCTTCGAAATCGAGTCCCGCGAGCGCATCCACGATCTTCTCTCAGCTAGCTCAAACCGACATTGGTCATATAACTTTTTTATAAATACAGTAATCACATAAAGTCTTTAAAAAATTCAATTGTTTGGTCGAGAAAAAAATAGCATTAATATCTTTTTTTATAGCAAGATATTTACTTGATTTGAATTCGTGAAAAATTGCAACGCAAAAGATGACTTTATGCGTCTCTGGTGCAATAATATTTTAGCGTCTTTCACGCAACCAATCGCGTTTGCATCTTCGCTTACGAAGACGTCCTCCTTTTTCATGCCTCGCACACTAGCACGCGCGAATAAAATATTCTTCTGCTAATCTGCTGTCATAGACTTTTCTTATCGTGAATACGGCATCATTTTATTAATGGCCACGAACGGACGTGCGACACCTTGAAAGCGGAATTCGCGCTCCTACGCGGTAACTTTCGATCGTGAAACTTTCGATGACGCGATCGCGCGCGTTTTATAAACGTATCAAAACCAGAAAAATTCACTCAAGAAGATACATAAACTTTGAATTTTCATCATTGACTTCTCTACATATCAATCACAAGGATTCTCTTGAACTTTTGCATACATAAGATTTGTTTTTCTCTTATCTCTCCGTTTAAAAACCAGAGTGACCTTATAGCGATATATATAACGTACATATGTTATAAAATTTTAATCTGTATATCGACAAACTGCTTTATGAGAGTGCGTTCGCTTTGATCGTTAACGCGTTTTAAACGTCAGTCCGTTTTTATTGGTCTTTAAATATAGAACAAAAGACAGACTGACGCTCAAACAGCGCGTGAGCGCCCAAAGCGAACGCACCTATAATACAATATATTGTCAGTTGCGTAATTAATAAAGATAGTAAATATAGTCAATAAATATTAATCGATTTTATTCAACTCGAGGCATGTGTAATGTGATTATTTAAGCAAGTTATTAAGGTGGAAGTTGCAATTAAGCATAAGATTGTACAAACTCATATTTTGATGATGCGATTACAGATGTGACATATATATATAAGCCTCAGAGATATTTTGCGCCGTAGCATGCAAATATTGCCAATAAAATTTGACAGAGCACAAATATCGTTACTAACAGTTAATTCATCCAAGTCGCGCGGGACGCAGAGTCACGTTTTCGACGATGAATAATAAGATTTACCTGTTTTTTTTTTTTTTTTTTTTTTTGCGCTTGAGTAATAACGAACAACGTTTTTCTTCCGTGATATTTCAGTATACAATCGATAGATTGGGAAAGACCGATGATAATTTTATGCGAAATGATAGCTCGACTCCTATCTCATTTTTCAGACGCCTACAAGTGTGTCGTAAGTAAGTTCCCTTTGGCCTAAAATAACAACTAGGCGAAATCTCCATAAGTTACTTTTATATTATAGCTAAAATCCTGAGTTAAAATTCACGTGCGATATCCCATATATTTCACGTGCTAGAAAGCTTGAGAGAGTTTGAAGTTTAAAGATTCGAAGTGGAAAGATTAAATTTTCGCTCCAGGCAATTCTTCAATTTACCATTATCACAGCGAAAGTAAATTATGCAATCAGTTTTTACTATTTTACTATTTTGTGCGATTTGAATTCGATATATTGGAGACGTACAATCGGTTATTTTAGCGGTTCTTTTCATAAATTTTTGCAAGTGAAATCGACCGCTAGTATAATTTACTTTATGTTAAAATTGATTAACGGCTTTGTAACTCTCTGTTCTACAAATGAAATTTGTGTGTGCACGATACACGTTATTAACGTCTACAATTCATATGAAATTTATGACGCAATGTTTTTTAATTTCGGCAGTAATAATTGTGAAATTAGGTTTTGCTTAAAAAAAATTCTCGCGTTTTTGATAATAAATTTGACTGAAGTAATTAATAGACGAATTCTCTCTGTTCATCATCAGTCAGGTAGAAAAATTGAATTTCTTAAAGGTTATATTGCGTCATTGGTTTCAAGTATGAAATATATGTATACATATATATTTGTAAAATTTCATACTTAATAACTCAATATTTATATGTTACATAAATATAAATTACCAATGCTTCAAAATATTCTTGTAGATAATAAGTGAATAACTGCGGATATTCGATATTAAATAAAAACAATAAATAAAAGTACTGATAATTAACTCATAATACAACTGCTACAAGTACTCAAAGTAGTCTTGCAAATATTATTTTGAATTTAATCAGATATTGATTTAATCAGATATGCGGGACTTTACATCGCACCAGACAATGTTTCGTCTCTAAGCTGCTACAGCGTCCAAGAACGGGCAATGAGAAACCATGCATCGATGCGGAGAAACGCATCACGCCGAATCACCATTAGAAGAGAAGAGCGATACATCTCTCTCTCTCTCTCTCTCTCTCTCTCTCTCGTCGCTCGCACAACGGCGACGCATCCCTCTTTTCATACACGGCGGCGATATTGGGTTTACGTCCACTCAAGGATCCTCTTACGACGATGCGTGCGCAACGTACCCAATTAGCGGAGCCGCGCGCAAGAGAGCGACTTCTTCCCTTTCTCTCCTTCGCCTCATCTACACTCTTCCGCCTCCTCTACTTCCCGCGCTCCCACCGTACACTTAGGGTCAAACGCTCGTAAACGTCCGGCGAAACGCTCGCGGGACTCGACCGGAGTCTTCGGCTCGACTCTCGTCTTGACTCCGGTAAGTCTCGACTCTCTCGACCCTACCCTCGTGGACGAGCGGCGGCGTCCGCGCGGGGCTTCTCCCGCGGTATCCGTGAAAAACGTATTATGAATTTCCCGGCGGCCAATCGGAGCGAGCACAGATAGCCTCGCTCAGTGACCCCGGATTGTCAACCTCATGCGTGCCCTCTCCTCTCCGTTTGCTCTCGCCTCTCCTTGTTCTTCTCTTTCCTCTCTCGCCCCTTGCGCCATCTCCCTTGTGTCTTCGTGCGCGGTCAAGCTTTTTCTATACTCTCTTGCTTCTCTCTTTCCCTCACATGTGTCCGGCCAAGCCCACAGGCCACAGGTGTAGTAAACCTCTTTACCTCACGCACTCGCGCGTAATGGCCTCTCTTACACTCGTGCCGCGCATCTGCCGACCTTAGTATGTATCGTGCTACCTTCACCAGCCACGACCCGCGTTTACTTTTTTGTCTTCTTCTTGCCGTTCTTCTTTTCTCCTTGATGCTTCTTCTGCTTTTTTCTTTGCGATAGTCTTTCAACTATATACCTACCTATCTGACATACGCGCGATTAAACACAATAGCATGCTGTATTGTCTGCGAGCTAAAAACCTCTCTGTTGTTCATATTGAGACAATCTCGCTTTGGAATATTACGGTGTAACATTATTTTCTCGTCAAAATAGTCTTAATACGATTTCAAGAAATATGCATAGAACTTCATTCCCTTAATCTTCTCTTTTTTACTCACACTCTTTCAAATACAAGCGCGATAGTCGATGAACATTCGTTGACAGCTCGTAGTAGGTTCTCACAAATGATTTTGACAATCGGTCGACGTTGTCGTGACATCGTTCAAAAAGAAGCGAGAACGAATGGAAATCTGCTTAGAATTTTACGGGATTAAATGTTAATTAAATATCAGCTGTGTCCAAACCGATGCGAAAGCCGAAGAGCCGGTATCTCTGACTTGATATATTGTAAGCTCAATAGCTATTCGTTGTAGACTGAAGAATATGTTTTATCGAGCTATTGTCATTATAAATGATTCCAGAGTTGCGAAGACTGTTCCAGACATTCGAAGACTCTTCCCATATTAAAATATTTAATTTTCTATACATAGGTCTGATGTATTAATCATAATTTTATCATTCAACAAATTATTTCGGTATGCAAAGAAAAAGCGATTTGGAGAAGAGGCTGATTTCTTTGAAGAAGAAACAAAAGCATTTGCATTTGTTGGACGCGTGATGCCGGAAATGAAGGCAAACGGCGAAGCTGATTGTCCGTCAGACTCGATCATGATTGTCCTCAACATCCGCGCATTAATCAGAGTCGCGAATTACAACTACGTCCTTGGCGAAGGAGAAGGAAGAGAAAGAAAGAAAAGAAGGACGACGACGACGTGACACAATCGTAACGTGAGTTCATGTGCACAAAAAAATTCGAAAAAGATCGCCGAGAGAAGATCCTATTCTTGGCTCGTGAGTGTCCACCACCATTCACTCGCCGGGAGCCTTCGCCTCGTCAATGAACAAGCAACAACCGGTCTTCCTTTTCTTCCGGGCTCTCTCCTTCGTTGCTTCATCCCTTCCGCCCGTCTTCCTTCCCTCCGTGTTCGTCTGTCTGTTCGTTTCTTGCTCCCTTCCGGTTGTCACGTTGTTTTTTTTTCTCACATTCTCTTGCCTTTGTTCTCTGTTTTTCGAAAAAGAGAAAGAGAGAAAGAGACTTTTATTAATTTATGATAAGATAGAGGAGACCTCGTCGCGTACGGTTTTCTCGACGAGATTTATTGTACGTAACTCAACTAGAAGACGTGAAATAAAAAAAAAGATGACGTTTAGCAATAGTCAAATGAGTCATTATGCTGTATACACTCTTGTAAATCCAAGAACATGTCATAGAAATATCGAACGGTTCTCGAGTGGCAAATATAAAAAAAATCAGATGCTTCATTTTTTACCGAACGATCGCGCGATGACGTAGTCGAGACTTTTAGACCACTCGACGACACGAGATGTGACCTCGAGACGGGGCCCATTTTGTCGCGCCGGTGTAACATCACGATTACTCGAGCAGGTGCGAATGGAAAAAGATCCGGCAGAATCGGATGACACGCCGTTGTTATTCTCGGTCATAAAACAGCGCGCTGCTGAAAAAGATACGCGCAACAAAGAATACACCTGAGAATCGCGGAATTATTAAGACGAGTCTAAATTTCAAGGCGCGAAGATTGTGCCAAAAGTGAGATATTACACACCATCGAGACGATGAGCAAAAAAGAAAGAGCGACTTTCTTTTTTAAAATATAAAAAGACGAAGACAGACCCAAGTACAAGTAGACGTTTAATAAACAGATAAAGAGATAGAAATAAATAGATAAATAGAGAGAGACATAAATAGATCAAAAATAAATAACGCGTCGTAGCAGCTCGCATACATAGAAAAAAGCTAACATCTTATAAAAATTTATACGGTGTAAAATCTTACTATAAAAATGTACAAATGTGTAGTTTTTCAAGACTATTAAAAGTTATATCTAATTGAAACGTACAGGAGAGACATAAGTTTCTGAGAATAAGTTGCATCCGAGAATAGAAACTGGCTGGCAAATAAACCGTTGCGTCATCGCGTTAAATGCATCATTGTACCGTATTCTATCATGTTTAATAAAGCAAAACTGTCTTTCTACAAATGGAAAGTATTCAGACCAAAGATCGGTATCAGAAAGAAAGTGTATAAGAAAAAGTATAAACAAGATGTGCGGAATGAATAGCGCGTGATCCATCGTGAGAGAAGAATCAACTAATTTTATTAAAAAAAAAAAGTCAAAGTAAGAATCAACACAGCTTTCAGGACGCGTGCGAATAATGCATATCCTCGAATATCACGTTCGACAAGGTGTCAAGAATGATTAAACGATCGAGTTCTTCGACAACGTCAATCCGATAGATGTGATTAATGATTTTGCCATGTGCACTTTGCACGCTTTTCGATACTGTAAGTATTAAATATGATCGACCGCCTGATGTACTTTTCGGAATCGTCTTGATGATGCGACACGTGTGCCTTATCGTCTTGACAAATTTTGACCGTCCACTCGACATGCGACACGCATGTCACTCCATCACTTGCCAGCGATTAGTTATCCGCTTTTTTTATCAAATTGATTGACAAAAAAAAGAGATTACGTTATTTTAAATTCAAATGTAAATCGATGAAGATATAAATAAAGAAAAAACTGTTCAGATATTGACCTCAAAATATTTATGTACATTTATAAAACTAAAGAAATAATTTTACTTTAACTAATCTATATTTTATACATTGCTTTTTTAATTTATGAACTTGTGTGTTATGTTTGTAACATTTAGAATGTTATCTTCGCGATATACGTAAAAGTTGCCGATCATTCAGGTATCAGAAATAATACGACAAGAGACGTGTTGAGAATTTCAATGGAATTTGAACAAATAGCCACGTGCGAGATCGCACACTTGTCACACTTTTTTCTCTTGTATCTTCCGAGGTCCGCCTCTTTCGAGAATACCTGAATCGTTATGAGCCCCGACAGGAAATGCACGCGCGATGGACATCGAGTGGCCTCTCTCGTCCCACCTAAATCAACAAGACTCAACTCGCTCGGTATTTTACAGTCGCGGGGTTACGAGTGTGAGCGTGTCGCGTGAAGTCACGCAGGTGCTCGGCGAAGACGAAGTGCGTGCACACCACACGGCATCGTGCAGTCACGCGTTACTCGCGAATTCTTTCGCGAATATGCGATCACCGCGGAAACGTCTTGGGGAAACGAGATGCGGAAACGCGAATCCCGAGTAGCAGTTATTGAAAGCTTCGTCCACAAAGTGCGACGTGACTTGCTTGTGACGGAAGAAATAGTCTCGCGCTAACTCACGAACTTAGCGCCTAGATATGTTATTAACCCGGGAGTAGTCGCGCCATTTTTTTGTGCGTAAACGGTCGCATGGGGGAGGGGCCCAGTTAAAAATTAATGTTATTCATCACATATTAAAAATTAATGATTGTTTTATAATTTATTAAGAACTAAGGACATTATGGATATAAATTTAATTAATATTTT